>SJYA01002834.1:700386-743935 GCA_006410615.1 Neotragus moschatus | reverse complement strand
GGTCGCATTGCAACATGTGGGATCTTGGTTCCCAACAGAGATTGAACCCATGTCCTCTGCATTGGAAGCGCAAAAGCGTGGACTCTCAACTGCTGGATTGCCAGGGAATTCTCAGCCCCCATCCTTTGAATACATTTACAATTCATTTATTTTACAAGTTTTACAAATTATGCCAGCATACTTACCCATGAAACTCCAGAAAGCTAATGAGTCTAGCTGAGTCGGCAAATCCACACTCGGTTTTCAGTTTTCTCTTAGTCCTTTTTTTGGTGCGGAAGCAGATGAGTTTTTTCTTCTTCAGTTCAAGCTATGCTTTCAAATAGCTACAGGGTGAAATTATACCTCCCCAAATGCTGTATCATCTGGCAAAAGCTTATGGAAGAAAGCCAGACATTGGATTCTCACTTCATTTAGAATAAGATCCAAATTCCTTGACAGGACCGAAGGAGCGTGTCATCTGCCATCTGTTGCCCCTTCTCATTCTACAAGTGGCTCGGATGGTAAAGAATCTGCCTGTGATGCAAGATACCCGGGTTTAATCCTTGGGTTGGGAAGACCTTCTTGGCTAAACCCATTCCAGTATTCTTGCCTGGGGAATTCTATGGACAAAGGAGTCCGGCGGGCTACAGCCCATGGGGTTGCAAAGAGTCAGACATGACTGAGCAACTAAGTCTTTCCTTCTCATGCCGGAAGCCACCCACTACCTTCCATTCATGCCTCCTTTGGCTTGGGGTGCCAGACACTGCTTTCCACTCCAGGGCTTTGAAAATTCTGGTGTGTCCATCTGGAACCGTCTTGCCCAACCCCTTGCGTGTCTGCTTCTCTCTTACATTGTGTCTCAGTTTAAATGTCACTTCCCCAGAGAGGCCATCCCTCATCACCCACCTAAAGTAGAGCCCTATGGCCTTCCCTGGTGGTCCAATGGCTGAGACTCCACGTTCCCAATGTAGGGGGCCTGGGCTCGATTCCTGGTCAGGGAACTAGATCCCACACGCCACAACCAAGACCCAGCACAGCCAAATAAATAAGTACATAATAACAACAACAAAATAAAAGAGCTCTCATTGGGCAAAGGGTACAAACTTTCAGTTATAGAATAAATAAGTTCTGAGGATCTGATGTATAATGGTGACCCTAGTTGGTAACGTGTAAGTTGCTCAGTCGTGTCTGACTCTCTGCGGCCCCATGGACTGTAGCCTGCCAGGTTCCTCTGTCCATGAAATTCTCCAGGTGAGAATACTGGAGTGGGTTGCCATTTCCTTCTCTGTGGTAACATTATATTGTATTTTTTTAAAGTAAATATGTAAGGTGATGATGGATGTGTTAATTTGGTGGGGGCAACCGTTTCCTGATATATATCAAACATTTAAAAAATACTGTACAATTTTACTTGTCAATGATACTTTGTTAAAGCAGGAAAAGATGAAGCGGGACTCTGCCCTCTCCTCCCCCTGCATCTCGTCTCTGGGACAGACTCTGCTTGATTTGCTTCACATCCCTCTCATACCGCTCTTGGGTCTCATCCGGGTTGCCCCGCCTCACACTGCATTTCTGCCCAACATCAGACACTGGAGCATTTTCAGAGCCTCATTCACAAGCCTGAGCTCCAGATGGGGGGGGGGGCTGTCACTGATAACGTGTTATTTATTTTGTGAAAATTCTGACCTTTGCAATGAAGCAGGATTGGATGGGATTCGTGTGAGAACATGTTGGCAAGGAAGGTGTGTGGATCACGAAACTAAGAAGATGAGCGGTATGGGCAACATGAACGCTAGGATGATGGAGGGCGGGGATTGGGCAGAAAGTTGCTGATAGAAGAGGAGACGGGGCTTGGATCTGCAGTAAAGAAATAAAAAAGGATAGATATGAGGCAAGACTTTTGAACTATTAGAACTAATATGGTGATTAGTTCATTTGCTAAGAAACCAAAGCTCGAGATTTTGGAGAGACGTCAAGCCAGCGCAAAGACTACTTGAGTTTTGGAAGTGACAGTGAAGAGGGAAGGAAATACCAAAGGGAAAACCAGCCAGGGATGAAAGAGGACTTTTTGGATTTGTTTTGGAGTGCTTGTTGCTGTCGGTTTTGAGGGGTGGAGATATAGATGGCTAAGGGGAGCAGGAGGGGAGAGACCAAAGCCCGACTGTATTTAGACGACAACTTCCCAGAAGAGAGGGGCAGCCTTGGGGGGAAGAGAGGAATTGTCCAGAACGACCGTCACAGGATAGATGTGTGGTGTTTTACTTGCCTCCTTTAGTCTTAGCATCATATTCAGGGGTATAGTTGCCTTATAATAAATGGCACATAATTTAAGCCTACAGTTGGATACATGTGTGTGTTAGTCACTCAGTCGAGTCCAACTCTTAGTGACTCATGGACTGTAGCCTGCCAGGCTCTTCTGTCCATGAAATTCTCCAGGCAAGAATACTGGAGTGGGTTGCCATTCCCTTCTCCCAAGGGTCTTCCTGATCCAGGGATCCAACCCTGGTCTCCTGCCTTGCAGGCAGATTCTTTACCATCTGAGCTACCAGGGCAGTCCAAGTGCTGACAGGTATACACCCATGAAAGAATCATAGTCAATACGTTGTACATGTATGTCCTATGCCCTTGGACTCGCTTCCCCCACTCCTCCCCTACTATGTATTACTTTCTTGTCAAGATAAACTAGTTTGCATTTTCCAGAACTGTATATAAATAGAATCATACAAGTGGTGCTTTTTTATTTTTTTTGGTGTAGTTTCTTCCACTCAGTGTATCATTTTGAAATCTGACTATGTTGTTGTGGGTATTCATTCTTGTTTATTGCAAAGTAGTTGTGTTAGTTTTCTTTGGCCATTGTAACAGATGACCACATACTGGGTGGCTTTAAACAACAGAAATTTATTCCCTCTGGAGGCCTGAAATCAAGGTGTGGACAAGGTTGGTTCCTTTTGAAGGCTCTGAAGATGAATCTGTTCCATGACGCTTTTCTAGCTCCTGTCGCTGCCAGTAGTCCTTGGGGTTCCTTGGCTTGTGGAAGGATCACTCTGATCTGTATCAGAGAAACGGAGGATGGAAAAGGACATGGAATAGAAGGACTGTTGGAAGAAGGTGAAGAGATGAGGGCATAACAAAAGTGTCAAGGGGAGAAGAGGAGAATGCTCCAACTTAGCCTTCCACCAGCAGTTTTAGTTCCTCTTGGGAGCAGTTTATGTGGATTTACGATTGTTTAAAATTTTTATTTATTTATTTTAATTGGTGGATAATTACAATATTGTGATGGTTTTTGCTGTACATCAACATGAATCGGCCACAAGTATACACGTGTCCCCCCTCCCTCGTCCTGAACCCCTCTCCGACCTCCCTCCCCACCCTACCCCTCTGGGTTGTCCCAGAGCACAGGCTTCAGAAAAAGCAATTTTCCTGTTCCAGTAAACAGATTGCTCTCACCTGAAGAGGCCCCACCTACTCTGAGCAGTGAGTCCGGCGGATGCCATGGCTGAACACTAGGTGGCGCACTTGCACTCCCTGGGGTCTGGCGTCCTAGGGCTTCAGGAACCTCTGTGGCTGTGACACCCGCTTCTGCTGTTCTTGGGTGACTTCCCACAGTTATAAATAAAACTGAGCCTAGCCCTCCTTTTCAGTCCTAGATCTCTATTATTCCACTCATCTGCCTTTTGCGGTGCAAACCTTCTCAAAACGGCTGTCAGTGGCTGCCATCTCTATATCAAACTTCCCATGAGAACCTGCCCCCCACCCCCACCCCACCGTCAGACGTCTGTCTCAGCACCCCGCTGCCGTCTTCAGTTTCCAGCTGTGTGATGCCACACTTCCCTGCCTCACAGATGCCTCCTCCTCAGACTCCTTGGCTAACCCCGTCCCTTCGAGGCCGTCTCCTCAATCTATCTCTGTCCTTGGAACCATGACTTCCGATGCCAGGTCATAGGTATTGCTGTTTCCGCCTTGGTCTCTCCTGGACTGCTTACTCTGGGCGAAGTTAGTGGATCCATCATGAGGACACTCAAGCAGCCCCATGAAGAGGCGGACAAAGAGGTCTTTTGCAGCAGCCATGAGAGTGAACCATGCTGGCAGTGGATCCCCCGTCCCCAGTCAAGCTTTCAGATGAGTGCAGACCCTGCTGAGGACTTGACCACAGCCTCCTGGGAGATTCCAATCCAGAACAACCCAACTAAGTTGCTCCCAGATCCCTGACCCTCATAAACTGTCTCAAGTAATAACTGGTCGGCTTGACTTCACTAAACTTTGGGGTGATTTGTTATGTAGCAGGAGATAACAGATACACCCATGCCTACCTCTCTGACCTCATCTTTCAAAGTTTCTCACCACGCCTCCCACCATGCTTGCCTGCCTGCTGTGCCTGAGGTCCACCAAAGTTGTTCTTGACCAAGGTCCTGGTCCCTCTTGTTCAGATCCTGTTACCCTGGGTCTTCTCATACTGGCTTTTTCTGGTCAGTAATCTTCGTCTGCTCTGACCACTCCTTTAGACTTAACCATTGCCCCATCACCATCCATCACATTGCTCTTTTATTTTCCTTATATAATAGCATTCATCATTAAGCATAATTAACTTTAAAAATTGATTTATTTATTCATTATCTGAGCAGGAAAATGCTCTTATGTACCATTGCATCTTCTGTGCCTTGAAAAATGAAAGAAACAAAATAGGTGCTCAGTAAACATTCACTAAATAAAACAATGGATGAAAACTTTTAAATATGGTTTATTGGAACCATAATCCTTAAGAAGATTTTATCAATTCTTGAGTCAAAGTCTAAATTTTTTTTAAACAGGGTATGTTTGTCTGGCCTGTTGCCTTAGAATGTTGTAACTATGTTGAAAGCTTCAAAGGACAACATATTCAAACACAGCTGTAGAGTGCAGAGGGGAGGTGAACAAAGATTGTGGGGATCACAATCAACACAGATTAACCTTGTGCTGACACATGGCTGCCGTGTCCAAGCAGCTCTGGTTGGAAGAATGTTTCTGATACAGATTTGTTCTTCCAGAAGATTTTGGAAAATTGACAAGTTGTTATATATAATGGGCTTCCCTGATGGCTCAGATGGTAAAGAACCTCCTGCAATGCAGAAGACCAGGGTTTGATCACCTGGTCGGGAAGATCCCCTAGAGAAGGGAATGGCAACTTAACTCCAGTATTCTTGCCTGGAGAATCCCATGGACAGAGGAGCCTGGTGGGCTACAGTCCATGTGGTTGCAAAAAGTTGGACATGACTGAGCTATGAACACAACACTATACATAATAGCTCAAATCTTGATCCAATCCCCCCAGAACATTCAGAGTAATATCTACTTACATTTATATAAATATAAATATGTATTAAAATATGTATTTAAAATATGTATGTAAATGCACACACATATGTAGTATATCTCCATGAAAATGCTGGATGATGTAGGGATCAAAGACCAAATGCAAATAACTTTGTAACAGATCTCTGTGTGTTTATGTCACAAATAAGCCAGGAATGATACTCAACAGGCATGATTCTGGATTAGAATTACCCATTTTGTTGTTTCTCTTACTAATGTAACCTCCTTGACGACAGGGACTATATCTGCTTTGTTTATCCTTAGTTATCATGCTCCCAGAATACTGAATGTTCCCTATTAGATATAAAATAAAGATTCCATAACTGAATAGGAAAAGGGGTTGAAAACGTGAAGGAAAGAGATTGTCTGAAAAAGAGAAAAGTTTTAGGTTATGGGTCAGAAGAGCAGCAAAATGCAAAAAGAAAAGACTATTTTTTGACACCAAGCACGTCAGATGAAAATTTCTACTTAACTTGCTTTGACAATAGCTGGTATTTGCATAACTTTTTTGAACAGATCAAACAGTCCATGACACTTTTTCTCCCTTTATTTATGTTTAGGTCTGAAACACATTCTAGGAGGGGATCATGATTTTATACGTGATCGAAACAAAATAGATTGTTTTGCAACTAAGTCTGCATTCTAATGAAATCCCCAACTATACTTTGAAAAAGTTTATTAGTTCCACAATAGCCAAGATCTACATTTAGGTAAAGCACTTCATTGTTGGAGAACTGCAGAAGAGTGATCCTGCATGTCATGGGCAGCCCTGCCTGCTTTATTTAATCCTGAAAATCCTTTTTACTTCTTCCAAACTTTTCTCATCTATGGGAGGCTTCCTCTGGCTGCCAGGCTGCAGAAACTTCTTCACAGCTGGGAGATTGCTGACTCTGGCTTTCAGGCCCTGCAATGCACAAGAGCACAGCTCAGAGTGCCGCTAAAGACCACCCCGTCACTGACACAAGCCAGGGACCCCAAGACCCTCCTAGACAAGGGCCAGCCAAGGCCCCTCTATCAGCACCAGGAGAAGGTTGGACACAGACACTCACTAAGACAGGAAGAGGACAGCCCAACAGCATTTTCCCCAGAGATGTCTTAGTGTAAGACTCCGTTCAACTTCCTGAACTTCCTAATTATCAGTCCTGCAGGTTCACCCTCGAGTGCAGTATGAGGAAAAGAAGTGTGTCAGATAGCAAGACATGAAAATGAAAATATGGGGAATTGGGCTGGAAGTGAAGACAGAAAATACGAATGGTAATCCGTGAGGCAAGTCAGAGCCAGTCTGCTCTTGGAGGGGGAGTGAGACAGGCAGAGANCTTCCTGATCCAGGGATCCAACCCTGGTCTCCTGCCTTGCAGGCAGATTCTTTACCATCTGAGCTACCAGGGCAGTCCAAGTGCTGACAGGTATACACCCATGAAAGAATCATAGTCAATACGTTGTACATGTATGTCCTATGCCCTTGGACTCACTTCCCCCACTCCTCCCCTACTATGTATTACTTTCTTGTCAAGATAAACTAGTTTGCATTTTCCAGAACTGTATATAAATAGAATCATACAAGTGGTGCTTTTTTATTTTTTTTGGTGTAGTTTCTTCCACTCAGTGTATCATTTTGAAATCTGACTATGTTGTTGTGGGTATTCATTCTTGTTTATTGCAAAGTAGTTGTGTTAGTTTTCTTTGGCCATTGTAACAGATGACCACATACTGGGTGGCTTTAAACAACAGAAATTTATTCCCTCTGGAGGCCTGAAATCAAGGTGTGGACAAGGTTGGTTCCTTTTGAAGGCTCTGAGGAAGAATCTGTTCCATGACGCTTTTCTAGCTCCTGTCGCTGCCAGTAGTCCTTGGGGTTCCTTGGCTTGTGGAAGGATCACTCTGATCTGTATCAGAGAAACGGAGGATGGAAAAGGACATGGAATAGAAGGACTGTTGGAAGAAGGTGAAGAGATGAGGGCATAACAAAAGTGTCAAGGGGAGAAGAGGAGAATGCTCCAACTTAGCCTTCCACCAGCAGTTTTAGTTCCTCTTGGGAGCAGTTTATGTGGATTTACGATTGTTTAAAATTTTTATTTATTTATTTTAATTGGTGGATAATTACAATATTGTGATGGTTTTTGCTGTACATCAACATGAATCGGCCACAAGTATACACGTGTCCCCCCTCCCTCGTCCTGAACCCCTCTCCGACCTCCCTCCCCACCCTACCCCTCCGGGTTGTCCCAGAGCACAGGCTTCAGAAAAAGCAATTTTCCTGTTCCAGTAAACAGATTGCTCTCACCTGAAGAGGCCCCACCTACTCTGAGCAGTGAGTCCGGCGGATGCCATGGCTGAACACTAGGTGGCGCACTTGCACTCCCTGGGGTCTGGCGTCCTAGGGCTTCAGGAACCTCTGCGGCTGTGACACCCGCTTCTGCTGTTCTTGGGTGACTTCCCACAGTTATAAATAAAACTGAGCCTAGCCCTCCTTTTCAGTCCTAGATCTCTATTATTCCACTCATCTGCCTTTTGCGGTGCAAACCTTCTCAAAACGGCTGTCAGTGGCTGCCATCTCTATATCAAACTTCCCATGAGAACCTGCCCCCCACCCCCACCCCACCGTCAGACGTCTGTCTCAGCACCCCGCTGCCGTCTTCAGTTTCCAGCTGTGTGATGCCACACTTCCCTGCCTCACAGATGCCTCCTCCTCAGACTCCTTGGCTAACCCCGTCCCTTCGAGGCCGTCTCCTCAATCTATCTCTGTCCTTGGAACCATGACTTCCGATGCCAGGTCATAGGTATTGCTGTTTCCGCCTTGGTCTCTCCTGGACTGCTTACTCTGGGCGAAGTTAGTGGATCCATCATGAGGACACTCAAGCAGCCCCATGAAGAGGCGGACAAAGAGGTCTTTTGCAGCAGCCATGAGAGTGAACCATGCTGGCAGTGGATCCCCCGTCCCCAGTCAAGCTTTCAGATGAGTGCAGACCCTGCTGAGGACTTGACCACAGCCTCCTGGGAGATTCCAATCCAGAACAACCCAACTAAGTTGCTCCCAGATCCCTGACCCTCATAAACTGTCTCGGGTAATAACTGGTCGGCTTGACTTCACTAAACTTTGGGGTGATTTGTTATGTAGCAGGAGATAACAGATACACCCATGCCTACCTCTCTGACCTCATCTTTCAAAGTTTCTCACCACGCCTCCCACCATGCTTGCCTGCCTGCTGTGCCTGAGGTCCACCAAAGTTGTTCTTGACCAAGGTCCTGGTCCCTCTTGTTCAGATCCTGTTACCCTGGGTCTTCTCATACTGGCTTTTTCTGGTCAGTAATCTTCGTCTGCTCTGACCACTCCTTTAGACTTAACCATTGCCCCATCACCATCCATCACATTGCTCTTTTATTTTCCTTATATAATAGCATTCATCATTAAGCATAATTAACTTTAAAAATTGATTTATTTATTCATTATCTGAGCAGGAAAATGCTCTTATGTACCATTGCATCTTCTGTGCCTTGAAAAATGAAAGAAACAAAATAGGTGCTCAGTAAACATTCACTAAATAAAACAATGGATGAAAACTTTTAAATATGGTTTATTGGAACCATAATCCTTAAGAAGATTTTATCAATTCTTGAGTCAAAGTCTAAATTTTTTTTAAACAGGGTATGTTTGTCTGGCCTGTTGCCTTAGAATGTTGTAACTATGTTGAAAGCTTCAAAGGACAACATATTCAAACACAGCTGTAGAGTGCAGAGGGGAGGTGAACAAAGATTGTGGGGATCACAATCAACACAGATTAACCTTGTGCTGACACATGGCTGCCGTGTCCAAGCAGCTCTGGTTGGAAGAATGTTTCTGATACAGATTTGTTCTTCCAGAAGATTTTGGAAAATTGACAAGTTGTTATATATAATGGGCTTCCCTGATGGCTCAGATGGTAAAGAACCTCCTGCAATGCAGAAGACCAGGGTTTGATCACCTGGTCGGGAAGATCCCCTAGAGAAGGGAATGGCAACTTAACTCCAGTATTCTTGCCTGGAGAATCCCATGGACAGAGGAGCCTGGTGGGCTACAGTCCATGTGGTTGCAAAAAGTTGGACATGACTGAGCTATGAACACAACACTATACATAATAGCTCAAATCTTGATCCAATCCCCCCAGAACATTCAGAGTAATATCTACTTACATTTATATAAATATAAATATGTATTAAAATATGTATTTAAAATATGTATGTAAATGCACACACATATGTAGTATATCTCCATGAAAATGCTGGATGATGTAGGGATCAAAGACCAAATGCAAATAACTTTGTAACAGATCTCTGTGTGTTTATGTCACAAATAAGCCAGGAATGATACTCAACAGGCATGATTCTGGATTAGAATTACCCATTTTGTTGTTTCTCTTACTAATGTAACCTCCTTGACGATAGGGACTATATCTGCTTTGTTTATCCTTAGTTATCATGCTCCCAGAATACTGAATGTTCCCTATTAGATATAAAATAAAGATTCCATAACTGAATAGGAAAAGGGGTTGAAAACGTGAAGGAAAGAGATTGTCTGAAAAAGAGAAAAGTTTTAGGTTATGGGTCAGAAGAGCAGCAAAATGCAAAAAGAAAAGACTATTTTTTGACACCAAGCACGTCAGATGAAAATTTCTACTTAACTTGCTTTGACAATAGCTGGTATTTGCATAACTTTTTTGAACAGATCAAACAGTCCATGACACTTTTTCTCCCTTTATTTATGTTTAGGTCTGAAACACATTCTAGGAGGGGATCATGATTTTATAAGTGATCGAAACAAAATAGATTGTTTTGCAACTAAGTCTGCATTCTAATGAAATCCCCAACTATACTTTGAAAAAGTTTATTAGTTCCACAATAGCCAAGATCTACATTTAGGTAAAGCACTTCATTGTTGGAGAACTGCAGAAGAGTGATCCTGCATGTCATGGGCAGCCCTGCCTGCTTTATTTAATCCTGAAAATCCTTTTTACTTCTTCCAAACTTTTCTCATCTATGGGAGGCTTCCTCTGGCTGCCAGGCTGCAGAAACTTCTTCACAGCTGGGAGATTGCTGACTCTGGCTTTCAGGCCCTGCAATGCACAAGAGCACAGCTCAGAGTGCCGCTAAAGACCACCCCGTCACTGACACAAGCCAGGGACCCCAAGACCCTCCTAGACAAGGGCCAGCCAAGGCCCCTCTATCAGCACCAGGAGAAGGTTGGACACAGACACTCACTAAGACAGGAAGAGGACAGCCCAACAGCATTTTCCCCAGAGATGTCTTAGTGTAAGACTCCGTTCAACTTCCTGAACTTCCTAATTATCAGTCCCGCAGGTTCACCCTCGAGTGCAGTATGAGGAAAAGAAGTGTGTCAGATAGCAAGACATGAAAATGAAAATATGGGGAATTGGGCTGGAAGTGAAGACAGAAAATACGAATGGTAATCCGTGAGGCAAGTCAGAGCCAGTCTGCTCTTGGAGGGGGAGTGAGACAGGCAGAGACCAGCATACGAGAGAAGGAACAGGAGCTGAGGGGAGGAAACGACTCAGCGCGGACACTAGCATCCCAGCCCCAGGGTCCAGAGAGCAGATGCCGAGGTGGGGGGTGTGGCTGGCCCCTCAGGGCCATGGGAGAGCTCACCTTCAGCAGAGGAAAGTTGGCCAAAAGGCTAGGGTCCAGCTCTTCCACATAGTAGAGAAGTTCAACCAGGTGGATGTCAGCCTTGCTCAGCTTGTTGCCCACAAGATAGTCTTGTCCGTGGCTCTTCAGCACCTGAGGAATGGAGGGGTCAGATCAGGGACACAGGTCCTGGCAGGCTGGACCTCTGCCCCTCCCCTGCCCCTTGCCCAGCCCCACTTCCATCTCTGCCCCTCACTGAGTGGGTGGGAACCTCAGACCTTCTGCTCCCCTTGACACACATAAGCAACAAATTAATACTTGTGAAGTTAATGAAAGAATGATTTAAATTTTATAAAGATGACAGTGTTGGTTTAAGCTTTTTATTTACATGTAAGCCTCCTGTATCTCTTACAATCTTTTTTTTTTTTTCAGTTTGTGATTTCTGTTTAGCATGATTTAAGGTAGTCTAATCATGAAATGTTCTCCTCTTACATTTAAAGAGAAGTATTACTACTAAGATGTATACTAGGTGTAATGATGGGACATTAATTTCTTGGTTTTGTATGACTTTCTTTAAGAGTCTGAGAGCCATGTCCCCCAAATTTGTAGATTATTTTCTCCTGAATAACTTTTCCTCTGTCTTTTTGTCTCTATCCCACCATCCCCATATCTGTTTAGATATGTCTCGTTCCACCCCCAAAGCACTACCGCATTCTGCTGACAGACAGCTGGTCTCATGTCTCCCTACACATGGTATCAGAATATTTTCTGATGTATTGCTGACATCATGCTTCTCTTGGATCAAAGGCCCTGCACCGTGTTTTGAGGATCCATCTACTCCAGGCTCCAGTGTGGCTCTCAGAGCTTCTAAAGCCCAAGTTCTACATATGTGAAATTCCATTGAATAGAGAATTCCAGATTGGCTCTGAGTAAACAGAAATTTGCCTGAAAAATTATAACTTGGGTAAAACGGGTGCAATTTTCCCTCATAGTTGACTTCTATAAAGTGCCCTGAGAATCAGAGTGCTACATTAGTATTCAGACAGGCTCACTAAGGTGAAGGTCAATGGCCTAGCAATGCCAAGCACTATTTTCCTTTGTCTTTTGATCTCAGTGCAAAAATACTGAACAGTCCACTCACTTTTTCAAATGCAGGGAGATAACGGTTTGTTGTACTCTGTTTGACCTGAGCTATTTTGGCATCTTTTTGATCAGGTGGGCACAGTGGCAAAAGCATGATCATGTCACCCAAATCTGTCACACCCTCTGAGTACATATCAATCCTGAAAAGACAAAATGACCAAATTGTCAGATATCTCCTGGCTTAGGTTTTACAGGTTAGAAAGGCTAAGAGGGGAGCATCAAGAAACGGCAAAGTAATTCACCTCCATTGCGTGCATTTTTGTCTGCCAGTCATACCGTTATGATTTTTTAAAATTAATTTTTAACATTTCATTCCAGAACAAATCATCTAGATAGATACATATGTCTAATATTTTTGTTAATCACATGGCCAAATATAGGAAGAGCATATCAGTGACCCATCCAGAGTCACAAGAATGAAAGAAAAGAGTGGAAGCACGGCAGGTAACCACGAGACCACACTTGGGTTTGCCATCTCTGCTGTGGTGTGGCCTGTCCACTGTTAGTGTGACGCATTAGTACCACCTCAGTCGTTTCGAGAGAGAATCCTGGCACCGCCACCCCCTGTCACATCCTTTTCCCTCTCTTGTCCTGTTATAACACGAGGCTCATTTAACTGCCCAATACCAGCACTTCTTCCAGTTACTTCCCATAGAATATGGTTTCACAGTGCTCTCCATATACTGTTGCTGGACTCTGGCTTTGTCTGCATTTCTCAAGACTCTACCCAAAATATCCCCTGCAGTACTAAATTTCTTTGTTCTGTTCCCACAGTGCATATTCCAGGTAATTTTGTTGTTTTTCTGCCAAAGATAACTTCCTACAAGAATGTTCTTAAGTAAAAAGCTTTGTTGAAATATAATTTGCATACTAGAATGTCACCCTTTTCAAGTATAAAACTGTGCAAGTGGTAAAGTCTCAGGATTCTGTACCATCATCTCTCATTCGAAAATATTAATGTTTTCATCATTCCCAAAAGAGATGCTGAGTTTTTTTTTTTTTTTTCCTTTCTTCAAGCATTCAACATTCCTTCCTCTCTCCAGCTTTGGCAGTCACTAAACTGCTTTTGGTTTTATGACCAGGAACGTCCTGAATGTGCCAGACGAATGGAATCCTACAATATGCCTTGTCTGGGTCTGGTCTCTTCCTGTAAGAGAATGTTTTCAAGTTCCATCTGTGTGGTGGCATGGATCAGGACTTCACTTCTTTTCATGGTCACATAATGTTCCATCGTGTGGGTGTGCCTGCCTGAGTTCATCCATTCACCAGTTAACGGACATTTGTGCTGTTTCCGCTTTTTGAACGTTATGAACAGCACTATGAACTTTTGTGTACAAGTTTTAGTGTGGTTATATTTTTAGTTCTCGAGTATATTCCTAGTAGAGGATTGCTGAGTTGTATGGTAACTCTATGTATAATTTTTTTAGTAACTGCCACATTTCATAATTCAATCACATGGTCCCATCACAACACAGAGGAGCTCCCCCCCCAATATGGCTGCAATGAATCAGTCAGGCGGCTACATGTGAAATGTTAGTTGCTCAGTTGTGGCCGACTTTGGAACCTCATGGACTGCAGCCCACCAGGCTTCTCTGTCCACGGGATTTTCCAGGCAAGGATACTGGAGTGGGCTGCCATTTCCTTCTCCAGGGGATCTTCCTGACCCAGGGATAGAACCCAGGTCTCCTGGACTGCAGGCATTCTTAACTGAAAGAGCTATGAGGGAAGCCCCTGGCTGCTATAGACATATTCAAATGTTCCAAACAACATTTGGGCTCAGTATCTGCTAACCTTTGTCAAGCGACCGGTTCATATAAAAGACTGACAAATCAGATTCCTGGTCATCATTCTTATAATTTCTGGAACTTAAAAATCATCTCCCCTAGAGCCTTCCCTTCTAAGGCTTTATCCTCTAGACACTCAGATGCTTTGTCCCTTGTCTCTACCTGTTGGTGGGTGTTAAGCTCAAAAGGGCCTGAGCTTCTGGTGTCATGGTTCCACCATCCTCCCAGCTTCATAGTCCATCTGTGTTTGGAGACCTCTGTCACCATTCTATATCCATGGTCCACATCCTCTTACATAAATACATTAAAAAGAATTTATTTAACTTATTTATATGACTGTGCTGGGTCTTAGTTGTGGCATGTGAGAACTTTAAGTTGCAGCATGTGGAATCCAGCTCCCTGACCAGGGAGCGAACCTGAGTCCCCAGCATTGGGAATGCAGAGTCTTAGCCACTGGACCACCAGGGAAGTCCTACGTAAATTCTTGGTTCCACTCCAAGTTTACTCTTCCCTCACCCTCACAGGTCTCTATAGTACTGGACCTCAGTTACACCATGAAGGTCTATACTGCTGTTGGTCGTGATCTCTGTGAGCATATCCTGCTCACTCAGGGAAGCACCTAAGTTGTTCCTATTAATCACAGATGAAAGAACAGAAAAAAAACAAACAAACAAACCGTACAGGGCTCTCTCCTTCATGTCTTTCCCGTAGAGGTTGTATTTGGTGGCAACGTAGTTGAGAATGGCTCTGGTCTGCACCAGCTTTATCCCATCAATTTCAACCATTGGCACTTGCTGGAACATCAAACTCCCATCTTTTGAAAGAAGAAAAGAAGCAGAGTGAGATGTTGGAGGAACCATGCTGTTTAATTAAACTGAAATTTTTTATGAATCAAATTTTTTGTTGAAATGGCTGAAGACATAAAAGGAAACAAACATTTTTACTTGGTAAAATATCAGTAGGAGTAGCATTTTGCTTTTAGCTTCCTGTAGTCCTTCTTATCAATTTGCCTCTTACTTTTCAATCTGTCATTTCACTTTTTATTTCCCATCCAGATCATGGTATGTGTCATTATTTTATGTATGTGACTTGCCTTCATGGATTTTTTAGGGACAATATAGGAGAGATTCTACTAGCCAGTTGCCAAGTCAAAAGAGATATTTCTAAAGTAAGCCTCCTGCGGTTCATGGCATTAAGGGCAGTTCTAAGAGAGACGCCTACATACGGTGTTTTGTATGCTCATCAAATCCGCCCCCCAGACAGTGCCCGGGGCAGCCCTCTTTTTCCAACTCCATTGCTGCTGGCCCTTGTCCTTTATCTCCCTCCTCACATGCTCACCTGGACTTTGAACTGTTTCAACACCAGTTGGTTATTGCTGCAATGTTGGTGCGATATTACCTTTTCAAACCCATTAATGAAAAGGACTCATGGCAATGGCTGGGCCTCTTTCTCTTCTCTTCTCTTGGATGCATGCGTGTTTCCTGATTTTGGGGGGGAGGGCTGTGTGGCATCCTAAACTGGTATGGTCACTCACGGTGCAGAAAGGCAGAGAGAGCGCAGAGAGGCCATTCATGGGGGCACCGGGGCTGGCTCCTTAAGCAAATACTCGAGTTCCAGCCCTTCTAAGTCCTGGGTGAGCTGCAAGACCTCCTCGAGGAGCCCCAGCCCTCACCTTGAACCACGTTTCTCCCACTCCCCTGATGTACACCTACCATGCACACATGTGGCATTGCTAGTGTTCTGTTCTCAACTGAAGACTTCCACTAGGTACTCCCATCAGAGGAATTTAGTTCTTGGTCTTACCATTTTTTAACTTATCCAGGTCTTCTGGTTCTTCTATAAATTTCTCTTCAAACTGAAAAACAGAAACAATCAATGAGTCTTTGTTATTTCATTCCATAGCATTCATTGCTGAACTTGAATGTCCCCTATCTCGTGCTATGTAGAAGACAAGATTTCCAAGTTTGGCAGTGGACAATGATTATGGCTTCTTGGAAATTCAGATTAGAGCCACCAAGATAAAAGTGTGGCTTGTAGCGCATAACTGCTTATTTTGCAGGTTCAGTTCCCCTCCACACTGTCTTTATCTCTGTCAATCGTTAGACATGATTTGGGAGGAGGATGTCACTGGAGAGAATGGATAGCAAGTTCTAGTTATGGAGTTTTAATATCTCTGGAAAGCCTTTCTCTTCCTATAAGGTCAGGACAGGGTATTGTGTGTCCCCCAGCATGGAGTATCCATGGGGTCAGTGACCCCCAAGATGTCACCAGGGGCCTCTGCTGTATATTACCTCCTTCCATTCAAGTTTATATTTTAAAAGGGGTCTTGATGGTGAGGGACTTCCCTCGTGCCTCAGACAGTAAAGAATCCACCTGCAATGCAGGAGACACGGGTTCAGTCCCTGGGTCGGGAAGATCCCCTGGAGAAGGGAATGGAAACCCACCCCAGTATTCTTGCCTGGAGAATTCCATGGACAGAGGAGCCTGGAGGCCTACAGTCCATGGGATTGCAAAGAGTCAGATATGACTGCGTGACTTTCACGTGCAGATTTGTGATGGTGAAGAGATTGGGAACTGGGAGTCTCTAACTTGCTAAACAGTTTATTGTGGATCTGCATGAACTCACAGGGTCAGTCTGTGCAGTCCACACCTCCCCCGATCAGGCTGGGCTGGACAAGAGGAGGCCTGGATGCTCTCAGCGTCTCAACACCTTCCTGTGCTGAACTCATCCCGCCCAGGAACTCTGAACACATCCTTGAACCCCAAGGCTGGACCGCAGGGAAAACTGTTGATTATTAGAAATTAAACAACCTGGAATGGCACTGTTTGAATTATTTTGTGTACTTGTTTCTTCACACACTTGAGAAATCAAGCATGAAGCAATCAAAGTGTTATCTGAGGCTTAGGTAAACATGCTGTTAGGAAGCTAAGGGAGCACACTAGAGCTTCCCTTTGCAGAACCCCACCTCACCTGAAGCCCTCCTTTACTGTTCTCCCCTAAGGGACCAAATCTCCAGAGTGTGTCCACGACTCCCTCCCTCGGGAACCCTCACAGAGTTGCTGGGTCTCTCTGACCTGGGCTGAGAAGTGCTTTTCTCAGTGACACCTCTAGAGGGCAGCACTCAACAGAGTCCCACAGAAACCTACAAATTTGCCGCTGGGAATATGGCATTGTAACTCTAAAATGTTTGGGTGTCCTTTAGGTGCTTCCACCCTCTTTTAATCACCCATACACTTGTTTGCATCCTCACTAGAGTGTAAGCTGCCCAAAGGCAGGGACTGTATCTGTTTCATTTATCCCTGTATCCATTCAGTTCAGTTCAGCTGCTCAGTCATGTCCGGCTCTGCGACCCCCACTGACTGCAGCACACTAGGCCTCCCTGTCCATCGCCAGGTCCCGGAGTTTCCTCAAACTCGTGTCCATTGAGTCGTATCCAGTAACAGTTTCAATAATTATCAGTTCTATTATATTACCCATTTGTAAGTCATCTGTATGCTTATCCCCCTCCCCCTTGTAAGAATTTGAAACAAATCCCAGATATCACACATTTTCATTTAAATACTTCAGTGTGTATTTCCAAAATATAAAAACTATTAAAAGTAACATGGTACACTACAATACCTAACACATTAACAAAAGTTACTGAATATATCTATTGATATTTAATGTTCACATTTCTAATTGTTGTATAACTGTCATATATAATATTTTACAATTTTAAAAATCAAATTCCAACTTAGGACCACACAATGTGATTAGTTTCTTAAATGTATTCTACTTGTTTATTCTCTTTGATAGGAAGAAAATTTAATAATCCATAAGGACAAATCTGTTTATCTCTTAATAGCTGACAAATTTTCTTTAATGAAAAACAACAGTTCATTTAGAAAGAAAAGTCTCCTAGCTTATGTGAGAAAAATAGTTTGATACTGTCGATTTATATCCGACTGGAGATGAAACCTACCTNTCCAAGTTTGGCAGTGGACAATGATTATGGCTTCTTGGAAATTCAGATTAGAGCCACCAAGATAAAAGTGTGGCTTGTAGCGCATAACTGCTTATTTTGCAGGTTCAGTTCCCCTCCACACTGTCTCTATCTCTGTCAATCGTTAGACATGATTTGGGAGGAGGATGTCACTGGAGAGAATGGATAGCAAGTTCTAGTTATGGAGTTTTAATATCTCTGGAAAGCCTTTCTCTTCCTATAAGGTCAGGACAGGGTATTGTGTGTCCCCCAGCATGGAGTATCCATGGGGTCAGTGACCCCCAAAATGTCACCAGGGGCCTCTGCTGTATATTACCTCCTTCCATTCAAGTTTATATTTTAAAAGGGGTCTTGATGGTGAGGGACTTCCCTCGTGCCTCAGACAGTAAAGAATCCACCTGCAATGCAGGAGACACGGGTTCAGTCCCTGGGTCGGGAAGATCCCCTGGAGAAGGGAATGGAAACCCACCCCAGTATTCTTGCCTGGAGAATTCCATGGACAGAGGAGCCTGGAGGCCTACAGTCCATGGGATTGCAAAGAGTCAGATATGACTGCGTGACTTTCACGTGCAGATTTGTGATGGTGAAGAGATTGGGAATTGGGAGTCTCTAACTTGCTAAACAGTTTATTGTGGATCTGCATGAACTCACAGGGTCAGTCTGTGCAGTCCACACCTCCCCCGATCAGGCTGGGCTGGACAAGAGGAGGCCTGGATGCTCTCAGCGTCTCAACACCTTCCTGTGCTGAACTCATCCCGCCCAGGAACTCTGAACACATCCTTGAACCCCAAGGCTGGACCGCAGGGAAAACTGTTGATTATTAGAAATTAAACAACCTGGAATGGCACTGTTTGAATTATTTTGTGTACTTGTTTCTTCACACACTTGAGAAATCAAGCATGAAGCAATCAAAGTGTTATCTGAGGTTTAGGTAAACATGCTGTTAGGAAGCTAAGGGAGCACACTAGAGCTTCCCTTTGCAGAACCCCACCTCACCTGAAGCCCTCCTTTACTGTTCTCCCCTAAGGGACCAAATCTCCAGAGTGTGTCCACGACTCCCTCCCTCGGGAACCCTCACAGAGTTGCTGGGTCTCTCTGACCTGGGCTGAGAAGTGCTTTTCTCAGTGACACCTCTAGAGGGCAGCACTCAACAGAGTCCCACAGAAACCTACAAATTTGCCGCTGGGAATATGGCATTGTAACTCTAAAATGTTTGGGTGTCCTTTAGGTGCTTCCACCCTCTTTTAATCACCCATACACTTGTTTGCATCCTCACTAGAGTGTAAGCTGCCCAAAGGCAGGGACTGTATCTGTTTCATTTATCCCTGTATCCATTCAGTTCAGTTCAGCTGCTCAGTCATGTCCGGCTCTGCGACCCCCACTGACTGCAGCACACTAGGCCTCCCTGTCCATCGCCAGGTCCCGGAGTTTCCTCAAACTCGTGTCCATTGAGTCGTATCCAGTAACAGTTTCAATAATTATCAGTTCTATTATATTACCCATTTGTAAGTCATCTGTATGCTTATCCCCCTCCCCCTTGTAAGAATTTGAAACAAATCCCAGATATCACACATTTTCATTTAAATACTTCAGTGTGTATTTCCAAAATATAAAAACTATTAAAAGTAACATGGTACACTACAATACCTAACACATTAACAAAAGTTACTGAATATATCTATTGATATTTAATGTTCACATTTCTAATTGTTGTATAACTGTCATATATAATATTTTACGATTTTAAAAATCAAATTCCAACTTAGGACCACACAATGTGATTAGTTTCTTAAATGTATTCTACTTGTTTATTCTCTTTGATAGGAAGAAAATTTAATAATCCATAAGGACAAATCTGTTTATCTCTTAATAGCTGACAAATTTTCTTTAATGAAAAACAACAGTTCATTTAGAAAGAAAAGTCTCCTAGCTTATGTGAGAAAAATAGTTTGATACTGTCGATTTATATCCGACTGGAGATGAAACCTACCTCCACTCCGGCTGCAGCCAGGAGCCAGCGAATGCACTCCATTCTGCCACGTCCATTGAAGTAGTATAACTTGGGCTTCCCCGCCATGATGGCAGGCTCCTGGTTTCTCTAAACATTGATGAATGAATGAATGAATAAGTGATTGAATGAACAAAGATGAAACCACAGAAGCCAAATGCACTTTATGATACATGGCTGAACAGCACCAACAGTGCTGAGGAAGTGTCGCCCTCCTTCGTGGCAGAGTTGGAAGAGTCCTGGAATGTCTTTTTTGGTCCCTATTCTCACTCCTTTAAACCAATCATGGAAAATTGTACCAAGCCATTCTCCAGTCTCCACTGGGTAAAATCTGATTGTCTTGGCAGGCTAAGAAGTAAGTCTGTGGTAAGGATGATGGGTGGGTATTAGAGAGGGAAAGGACTAGAGAACTAGTATATATGTATTTTTAATGAATGCATTTATTTGACTATAACAGGTCTTCTCTGTGCCAGGCAGGATCTTCTTTTCAGTTGCACCATGTGGGATCTTTAGTTGTGGCAAGAAAACGCCTTAGTTGTGGCATGTGGAATCTAGTTCTGTGACCAGGGATTGGATCTAGTCATTGGAGAGCATGAAGTCTTAGCCACTGGATCACTAGGGAAGTCCTGAGCACTAGTAGTTACTGAAAACCTCCTAATGGTCCTGCTCCAATGTTAACCCCTTTGGATGTTTAATCCTCACAACAATCCCATGAAATAGTTTTTGTGTTTTTTTTAGTTAATAAAACAAAAACTCAGAGGTTAGGTGACATGTTCGCAATCATAATCCAGTTAGTGATGGGTGTGGATATCCACACCTAGGATTAAAATGAGGACAAGGCTGGAACCTACACAGATGAAGGCCCTGGGACCCTGGGAGGGAGGAGCCTTGAAGCCAAAGGATTTCAAAGAGAGTAAGGAGGAGGAGGTGGAGACAGAGGCCATGTTCAGCTCCTTGGCTGTTACACTGCATTAGTTCGACAGCTGAAATTAGGACTCAGATTTGCTTAACTGTTGCTCAAAAATCTTAATTCTTTCTACAGGCTTGGGATGCTAAGTCCTTCCATTTTCTTGCAATTCTAGATTCTACCTCTCTTGGTACATCTTCTTTCTAGAACAAGAGGTGTTGCTGCATGAACTTTACAGTCTGGGATGGAACCGACATTTGTTCAATGTTTGTCATGCAGTGGGCATTGTCACAAATTTATCTTCATTTAACCCTCCCAAAATCACCTGCTGTAAAGTTTATCATTGCTCTCACTTTGCAGTTGGGAATACTGAAGTTTCTAGGGTAACTTGCCCAAAGTAGGTGGCGGACCTGGGATTCAAAGCTACTTCTATATGAACCCAAAGCTTGGTTTCATTTTTCCATATTAGTGTTTTTCCAAATGTGCATGACAGTCCTTCAGTGGACTATGAAATCCACCAATTTTTAAAGTAGAAGAAAACAGGAACTATCTAAGTCCTTTCTCTGTTCAAGAGGTAAGCATCATTCCATGAAATTTTAGTTTCGCTGTGTGTATGGGTAAAGGAAAGCAAACGGGCACAGTTATCTGCTCATTGCAATGGTAAGAGGTACTTTGGTTGGGTCCATTCAATGAAGTTTAAAAGCCCTTGATCTACAGCAGCCTGCCTGAAGGGTGGACATAGCAGGGGACTAGAGAATCAAACTCAAAGGCTCTGGACAGAACTAGTTCTATTGTGACTGTGAGTGGAAACATACAGGACTCATTAACAGCAGGAGTCCCAAAGCCAGGATATCTGGACAAACAGCTGCGTTTTCTATGCAAATCCCAATGTTTAGAAAACACTAAGATTCTCTTGCAAAATTTTGTTGTTATAGAGCTTGGAACAAAAATATACTTCTCTTTACCAATAATCATCTCCCGAAAAGTATACACAACTTGAATTTTAGATACCAAATGTTTTCAATATCCACATTTTTGATGTGAGATCAACGGTCTAACCTTTGGGAAATAAGGATCTCTTGGAAACCTATTTATCTCTTCTGTCTGGAAGTTGAGATTGTGTACATTGTACTTTTCATATCATGGGGAACCGAGGAGCTGTGATTCAGCAGAATTCTGAGGTGTCGCTGTGAGGTGGAAGTCACAGATCCCCCTCACACTAAGCTCCCTTAGCCAATGACCAAGGATCACATTACAAAGGGAAATGAATTTTAAAATTACATAATATTTTATCATATCTTTCTTATAATATCTTTCTTCATCTTTTGACAGCTGGGGCCAATGTGATATAAACCTCCTGGTCCCCAGAAAATGAGAACTAGAGAGATTCAGTGACTTGCCATCTGTCACACACGTGTGTTCCCGATTCACACTCAATATCTAGCAAGTGTGTCCACCTCTAGGACAACTCCGGGAAACACCTTCTAGTAGCCTATTATCAGGAGAAGGAAACTTGAGTTCAAAGAGCTGAAGCTACTTTCCTAGCTCACTCGTTTTGTGAGCACTGGGGTCCTTTGAAGGCATCTTCTGACTTCTGATCTGGGCTCCCACCCCAACCAGGTAACATTTATGCCCTCTCTCTGTTGATCTCTGAGACCCTCAATATTAGTTTGTTACCCATTCAGAATCCATTAGTCAATTAACAATTAAATGGGAGAGAAGGAAACATGAAATTCATGAGTTCCTTTTCTGTTGGCTGATTCCTAGGGGCTTNGGGCTCCCACCCCAACCAGGTAACATTTATGCCCTCTCTCTGTTGATCTCTGAGACCCTCAATATTAGTTTGTTACCCATTCAGAATCCATTAGTCAATTAACAATTAAATGGGAGAGAAGGAAACATGAAATTCATGAGTTCCTTTTCTGTTGGCTGATTCCTAGGGGCTTGATATGAGGAAGCACAAGCTGGAATCAAGATTGCCGGGAGAAATCTCAATAACCTCANATGAACATTGGGGTACAGGTGTCTCTTTCAATTCTGGTTTCCTCAGTGTGTATGCCCAGCAGTGGGGTTGCTGGGTCATAAGGCAGTTCTATTTGCAGTTTTTTAAGGAATCTCCACACTGTTCTCCATAGTGGCTGTACTGGTTTGCATTCCCACCAACAGTGTAAGATATTTTTTATTGTTTATTGTCCTTGAGAAGAAGAAATTTCAATAAAAATATGTTAATCTAATACCTAATAAATATTTTTAATGTGAAATTCTTAGCAGATCATTTAATAAGGAAATTTTCCTCTGTGAGAAAGTAGTTTGATACAGTCAATTTTCCTGGAGTAGGAAATGGCAACCCACTCTAATGTTCTTGCCTGGAATCCCATGGACAGGGGAGCCTGGCAGGCTATGGCCTATAGGATTGCAAAGAATTGGACACGACTGAGAGACTAGGCATGCTTAGTCACTTCAGTTGTGTCCAACTCTCTGCAACCCCATGAACCATGGCCCGCCAAGCTCCTCTGTCCGTGGGATTCTCCAAGCAAGAACACTGGAGTGGGTTGACATTTCCTTCTCCAGTGATAAAGTATGAAGTGAGTGAAGTGAAGTCGCTCGGTCATGTCTGACTCTTTGCAACCTCATGGACTGTAGCCTACCAGGTTCCTCAGTCCATGGGATTTTCCAGGCAAGAGTACTGGAGTGGGTTGCCATTTCTTTCTCTGAGAGACTAGGCATGCATGGTCAGTTTAGATCCAACTGAAGATGAAACCTACCTCCACTCCAGCTGCAGCCAGGAGCCACCGAATGCACTCCATTCTGCCCTGTCCTTCGAGATAATGAAGAATGGGCTTCCCTGCTGTGATGGCAGTCTCCTAGTTTCTCTAACCCTTAATGAACCAACAGGTGAATGAATGAATGAATAAATGAACAAAGAATAAAAACACAGAAGCTAATGCCATTATGATACATGGCTGACAGTACCAACAATGCTGAAGAATCGGCCTTCCTCATGGCAATTGGAAGAGTCCCTGGAATGTCTTCCTTAGCTTAAACTCCTACTCCCAAAAGCCAGATGTGGGAAATTCCACCAAACCATTGTCCAGCCTCCACTGGGTAAAATCTGTTTTCTTGGCAGGCTAAGAGGTGAGTCTGTGGCATGGGTGCATGGGTTGGTGTCGAGGAGGGGAAGGATTAGAGAACTAGTATTTATTGCAAAACTCCTAGTAGTCCTGCCCCAGTGCTGACCACTTTGAATGCGTTATATCTTTAATCCTCACAAGAATCCCATGGAATAGTTATTATCTCCATTTTTCAGTTAATGAAATGGACCTCAGAGCTTAAATAACATTCATGGGAATCCACACCATGGATTAAAACCAGGGCATGGGGGGAACCCACACATGTGCAGGTCCTGGGAGCCTGGGAAGGAGGGAACTTAGAGCCAGAGGACTTCACAGACAGGAGGAGGAGGAAGAGGAGACAGACTCCATGTTCAACTCCTACCCTATTATGTGCATTTGTTCAAAAGCTGAAATTAGGACTCATATTTGCTTTACTATTGCTCAAAAGATCCTGATTCTTTCCACCTACACAGGATGCCAAATCCTTCCATTTCTTGGGATTGTACATTCTACTTCTCTTGGTGCATCTTATGTCTAGAGAAAAGGATGTTACTGCATTAACTGTACAGTCTAGGGTAGAATTGACATTTGTTCTATGTCTGTCATGCACTGCCCATTCTCACAAATTTATCTTCATTTAACCCTACAAGAATCACCTGCTATGAAGTTTGCCATTGCTCTCATTTTGAAGCTGGGGATACAGAAATTTCTAGGGTAACTTGCACAAGGTTGGTGGCAGACCTGGGATTCAAACCCATTTCTATATGAACCCAAGTCTTGACTTCATTTTTCATATTAACATTTTTCAAAATAGGGATGACAATTCTTCGGTGTAGTGTGAAATTTTCCAGTTTTTAAAAGAAAGCATTGTTTCATGAGTTATCCGTTTCAGTTATGTGTTTGTTGCATATTCAGGTGGAAGAAAGCATGTGGGCACACTCATTTGATCATTGCAATGGTTAGAGGAACTTGGGTCTTGTCAGGTCCATGAAGTTTGAAAGCCCCTGGTCTACAGCAGCCTGTGTATAGAGTGGACATAGCAGGAAAGCAGAGAATGAACTCAGTTTCCAACAATGGACAGAAATTATTGGGCTGGCCAAAAAGTTCCTTTGGGTTTTTCTGTAAGCCGTTACAGGAAAACTCAAACAAACATCATGACCAACCCAACTGTTCTCTCATGGAAGTGAATGGAAACATACAGCACTTAGTAAAAGCAGGAATCCCAAAGCCAGAATATAGGAAGAAACAGCTGCACTTTCTATCCAAATCCCAGCTCTGTTTGAAAGCATGAAGATCTTTTTGCAGCATTTTGTTGAATGTTCAGGACAAAAATATACTTCTCTTTAGCTGATAAAGTATGAATAACTTGAATTTTAGATAACAAAATGTTTTCAATATTCACATTTTAAAAATTTTATTTAGTTTCGGTTTATTTTTTATTTCAATATTTATATTTTTAATGTAAGAATCAGTGCTCTAACTTTTAGAAAGTAAAGGATCCCTTGGAAACATACTTAACTCATCAGTCTTCAAGTTGGAGATTGTATATACAGTACATTTCTTATCATGGGGAATGGAGGAGCTGTGATTCAGCAGAATTCTGAGAAGGGTGTCCCTGTGAAGTGGAGGCCACAGGTCCCTTTACACTAAGCTCCCTTATCTAGTGACCAAGGATCATGTTACAAAGGGAAATGAAGTTTTAACTTGTGTAATATTTTATCTCATCTTTCTTTTCTTTTTTTTTTTTTCAAGCTTCACAGTTACTCATGTTTATTACCAAATGAGGAAAATTATTATCATCCCATATATACCATGAGCATACCCAATACACACAATTCTATAAAAGATGAAACTCATACATACAGGCACAGTGACAGATGCAAGCCTTTATGCTTTCATCCCAAACTGGAACCCAAAGCTCCCTTTCTTCAGGAAGCTTGGCTCAGCTAACTCCATCTTTCCTCTCCTTTTCCACCAGAATTTTCAGCCACCAAGAAATGCATTTCTTCTCTTCCTAGCATTGTTCTGCATTGCTTCCGTTCCTCCAAAAACCTTCCCAGGGTCTGGGGCCATTTGTATGTCTTCAGCATCTCACACAGGTCCTGAGGTCTACAGTGGAAGGAGTTTGGGGCTTTTTTAGAAATGAAGTTAGTCAAGCTAAGATCTTGATCCCGCTTAGGAACCTTCTCTCTGTGGGATGTGGGCAAAAGCCTTTCCTCTCCCGGTCTTGGTCATCTTATTTTGGCTCGTCTAACTGGAAAGTCTAGGGGTGGCTTCAGGCGCATCTGGATCCAGGTGCTCTGGCGCTGTTGCCAGGAACCTGTCTCTCTCCATCTCTTGGATCAGCTTCCTTCTGTGTGGGCATCATTCTCAGACAGACTTTCCCGCTGGCAGCAACAAGTTTATATCCTACCATGTTGCAGCAAATGTCCCGGGATTGGGGCTCCGTGGAACAGTGTGGCCCAGTGCCCATTCCTGGTCAGGGAGAGGGAATGCTCGGATGAGCCAAGCCTAGAGGGCAGGCCTGGCTTTGCGACTGGGGAAGAGGCTGGACCTACTCAGCCTCAGCCTCTCATCTTTCTTATAAGTAACTTTCTTAACCTTTTGAAGGCCGGAGCAAAAGTGATATAAACTTTCTGGCCCCCAGAAAATGAGAACTAGAGAGGTTCAGTAACTTGCCATCCGTCACACACGTGTGTTCCTGATTCACACACACTATCTAGCAAGTGTGTCCACCCTCAGGACAACCCGGGAAACGGCTTCTAGTATCTTATTGTCAGGAGGAGGAAACTCGAGTTCAAAGAGCTGAAGCTGCTCTCCTAGCTCACTCGTTTTGTGAGCACAGGGGTCCTTTGAAGACATCTTCTGACTTTTGGTCTGGGGCTCCCCCCAACCATGTAACGCTTATGCCCCCTCTCTGCTCGTCTCTGAGACCCTCAATATTGGTTTGTTCCCCATTCAGAATCCGTTAGTCAATTAACAGTTAAATAGGAGAGAAGGAAACGTTAATTCTGTTAGCTGATTCTTAGGGGCTTGATATGAGGAAAAATGGATAAAAACGTACCTTACTTTACCCCAGACCTTAAAGACTTACTGTGAGTATCCTGAGCACTAGTAGAACTATATTTGACCTTCATTAGGAGGTAGGCTTATATTCTCTGAAAAGGAATGTATCTTGGGATGATTCCAGTGTAAACTAAGGGAGTAGGTGGGAGTGGGCTCCTAATGAGAGCGTTTCTTAGCAGAGAGAAAGGGGGCTTAGAGACAAAGCTCAACTCCTTTCCTTAAAAGATAAATAAACCCAAGAGAGTTGTTTAATCTCTACTTCAGTGTTCTCTTCTGAAATACAGCTATGTCTACTAGGGAGGGCTGTTGAGGACATTAAATTAGATAAGGCATAAAAAATTCTTAACAAGGAGCAGCAAATCCAGCTTCTGTCCTGCTCCCAGTTCCCGGGAGATGGGTGAGTGAGCACACTGGGGAGCACGTGAGGCTTCTGTCTGTGTGTCTGTCTGTCTGCTATCTCCTTCTTGACGCCCAGCTCTTGTGCTCTGCTCTGCTGTGCTAAGTCACTTCAGCCCCTGTTGCTCTAGTAGGAACAGGATTTTATACATATCCAGGTTCTGTCAACCACTTTATATACTGGTTCTCTTTTTATTTGTCTTGTGTGAAAGATCACTGATGCTCACTGACTAGTTAACCTGGATTAGAGGAAGATTTTGGCTAAGGTTCAGCGAGGTCTGGCACAGCCTTTTCAAACCCCAAGACTGAAGTGGACCCCTGGTTCTGCCCCTGACCCATGCACCCTGCCTGCCGTTCCCCCAGGCATTTCCCCTCCCACTCACTCCCTGATCTGGACTCTCTGGAATCTTCTGCCCCCTCCCCACCTTGCCTTTTTGAATGGGTTCCAGCCATGGCAATGGGAAACCCACCCCCCTATAGCAGGCGTCCAGGGGCTCCCACTCAGTACCCTTCTCTCCACCCTGCTGTCCCTTCACTGATCTTTCTTCAGCATCTTTCTTTCCGGCTGACCTGTCCACAGATTTCCTTCTCAACAAGTTTCCTCCAAACCTCCGCAACTAACACTCGTCGAGCAGTGGCCTGCACTAAGAAATGATGGCTGGTGGGGAACACAAGAGGAATCTGATGTGTTCCCTGCCCCGGAGGGGTTGAAATCTAGTGGGAAAAACAGGTTTGTAGACAACTGACAGCACACAAAGAGCCCGCAATGACTTCAGTTGAACTGGTTCCACGCCAAGGACCGTGATTGTCTCAGCCAAGCAAGTCAGAACAAGGGGAGAGGCTGCAGGCTGAGAAAGCAGAGGGTGCTGCCCGCCTGCCCCGGTTGGCTCCAGCGCCATAGCATGTCAGCCTCCAAGCCAGTGACTCTCATGGGGTCAAATGTCACCCCCATCGGAACGCTGCTCTCTGTAGCATCTTGCACAGTACTTCTGAAGGAGGAAACAGAACAGGCTCTATCTTGAAAGCAGGACTCCATCTTTGGCCGGACTGTGGACTTTGAGCTATATGCCCAGTATTTATGCAAATGACATACCAACTGGAAAACCAGGCCCCCAGAAGGAAGAGCCCCGGGGCCCTCCATCACCTATATCTGTGTAACCAAATAGAATCATACATTCTATTGTGTTTACTGGGGAATGACCACAAGCCTATTGATAATTGTCCACTGCTAACTACTTAGGTTTAAGGCATATGAATCTCGGGTTGACTTTGATTGTATTTTTCTTTTTCCTTTGTTCAGATTAGTTTCAGGAAATTTGGGGAGGTGAGTTTAGACACATACAATTAGGGTATATAAGGTTTTCACAAAAACTGGCCAGGGTCCTTGGCTAAGAGGTGACTCTGCCTTGGGCCCGCCGGTGTAATAAACTGCACTCCACTCTCTGCGTTGTCCTTCTGAGTGAGTCCTTTTCCTGAACGCGTGGCTACAACACTTCTTCTCTACCCAGTCTCAGTATCTTCTCTTTCCAGGCTTAGGTACCGAATTTCCCCTGTGAATTGCCATGCCCTGGGCAACTCTAGCACTTTCACAGGATCTCACTGAACTTCTCCTGCTTCAGGCTTTGATTTGCCCCCAATAGTAACACTGGTAACAGAGCACTGTTCACTCCTGCATTCTGATTCGAATGGCTTGTACCTTCCAGTCAGGTGAATTTCTTTACTCTTGGAAGCTAATTCTCTGCTCCCTTATTATCTAGTTTTCACATCCAGACGTCCTGTCTTTAAGAGTCTGAAAAGTCGTATGAACCAGTGACTCTTAACTGGGGCTGATTTTGCTCCCCCAGCCCAGAGGACATTTGGCAATGTCTGGGGACATCATTGGTTGTTAAAACTAGGTGGAAGGGTGCCACATAACTGGGGAGAGACCAGAGGTGTCTCTGATGTTGGGGGTGGTGGGGCTGCCTCCCACGTGCGTCTGTTTCCTCATTAGTCCCCAGTCTGCACTGTATCCAGCTTTTTCCATCAATCCTGTGGTCTTTTTTAATTGGAGGATAATTGCTTCACAATGTTGTGTTGATTTCCTTTGTACAATAACTGGAATCAGTCACAATTATATATATATATATCCTCTCCCTCTTAAGCCTCCCTCCCCACCCCCATCCCACCCCCTTAGGTGGTCACAGAGCACCAGGCTGGGCTCCCTGTGTAGCAGCTTCCCACTCTTACCCATTTTACACGTGATAGCATATATATGCCGTCGCTGCTTTCTCAATTCATGCTACAGCCCTGGTATCTTAACAGGCACATTTATTGGATATTTAGTTGGGAACATCTATGATTGATGCAGCTGGCTACTAAACTATGCAATCTTCCAGGATGAGGTACTTTGTTAAGTGAAGTGAAGTAGCTCAGTCGTGTCTGACTCTGCGACCCCATGGACTGTAACCTACCAGGCTCCTCTGTCCACCGGATTTAATTCTGCAGTAGCCACGTTTATCTTCTAGTCTATCTTTCCGGGCGGTCACCACCTGAGGAAGGAGCTGCTCCCACAGCCTGTGTTCTTTCTACAAGTTCAGAGTGAAAGAGAGAGTGAGATTATTAATCTTCATTGTGTCATCCGTATTGGTGAAGTGACAGTTTCTTTCAAAACTTTTAAACAGACTATCACTGCAAGCATCTGAGAGGTGTCAGGTTTGCAAATTTGAAGAAATATCAACAATATATATGTTAACACTGTTGTCAAGTTCATTCCTTAAGCTTAATTGAATGTACATTTCTATAGCAAATATTTTTTTAATTTATTTTAATAGCAAGTATTTTTAACTTAAAAAAGAAAAAAAGACGTTATACAGGACAGGTCCCTGCAACAAAGAATTACGCAGCTTCAAATGTCAATAGGGCTAAGGCTGATAAACCCTGCTCCAGCCAATTTCTAGGTTTCCCATGAATTGCTTGAGCTCCACGAGAGACAGAGGGGGACTTGCCAGTTGGCTAGTCACACCAAAGACTGAGTTAAAATCCAGGTTTTCTGGCAGTCACTTAGTCATTCCTCTTATAGTTAAATCTTAATTTTGAGTTTCCAAGTCCACAGAAAAAGGCAAATTGTCCTCTTATCAGGATACACCTTGTTAATAACTTCTTTTAGAGATCAGCAATTAAAGATTAAACAGAATATTTCTTTTTTTTTTTTTCCATTTGCTTCCTTTATTATTCTTTCCATAATTTTTCTGTTTGGTATATTAAAGCACACTTCACACATTGCACATATTTGAATGTACATCTCTAAAAATATGAACGGATAAGCCGTTTTAAGTGATTTTAGAAACAGATATGTATTTGGCCTTGCTGAGTCTTAGTGCAGCGCTCAGGATCTTCGTCTTTGTTGCAGCGTGCAGCTCTTTAGTTGCAACATGAGAGCTGTTCCTTGCAGAATGTGGGATCTAGTTCCCCGTCCAGGGATCAAACCTGGGTCCTCTGCATTGGAAACACAGAGTCTTAGCCATTGGACTACTAGAGAAGTCCTTTAAGTTTTTTTTTTTTTCCAAGTTGATTGTATCCTCTTGCCAGTCAATGAAGGATGGCCTTTGGAGAAAACTTACTTGTTTTGAATTGCCTTTCATGAGTTGGAGACGGACACTAAAGCAGATGATAAAATCTACTGTGGGGACACCAAGGAGCTGCGATTATGAAGGCTCACATGGACCTCTTCCATACTCTTTACCCTGAGTGGCAGATAAATATAGGACACCCAACTGGATATGAACTTCAGACACATATTAAGTAATTTTTTCATATAAGTACCTCCGAAACGTTGTATGACATGGGTTCATGCTTAGTTGTGTCCGGNGCAACAAAGGTGCCCAGGCAGGGAGCAGGCCACCCCCACACGTCTTGTGTGATGGGACTGGCACTCAGGGGGTGAGGAGGAAAGGGAGGAGGGCTCCCCACAGGCAGCGGGAGTCACTGAGGGAGGTAAAACAGGGTGGTGATTCTCAGGTTTGCTTTTTAGAAAAATATTTTGATAATTTTTGATCAGTGGAGAACAGACCAGAGCAGGGAGAAGGGCAGTCAGAGACCCCCGCATGTCTGTCTCTCTGGCCCCACCCCTTCACCTGGGGGTTCAGGGGTGAGGGTGAGGCAGGCAGCTCACTCCAGGAAGAAGAGAATCCGATACTCCGAAGGCCAGGTTTCCTGGAGAGTGTTCACTGTAGGCCCCACATGTGACCGAAGCCACAATCACTCCCAATCCAGGCTCCCTGGCTTCATGGGAGCCCAGGGGAAATGACGTCATATATAGTCATTCGTATCAGATTCACACATGTCACCTGTGTCATAGAGATCTGATCTGGGGAAACCTGTCAAATGGGGGTGAGGCCCTGTGCAGGGCCCCACAGAGCCTCGTGCAGCAGAGCTGTGATGACCAGGCGGCCACAGCAGGGTCCCCTGAGCACAGAGTTTGGTTCCACTGGGTTCTCATTATTTCCCAGCCTCCCCAAACACTGGAGAGCCACAGTGGAAAAAAACAGCTGTTCAAAATGCATAAGAAAAGATTATTTTTATCATCAGAAGGAAAATGTCTCTCAAAGAAATTTTTTAAAAATGCCTTTTTGCCATTGCCAGTAATAAAAGAAATGTTCACAATATTGAGATATACGGAAGTCATTCTGACTTATACATGAGTCGACTTGAATTTTATGCCAACTGAAATACCTGTTTGTGGCCAACCAAACATACATTCTGTATCTGCTTTAGTTATTAGAGCCAAGAGCACTTTGACCAGAAGGAAAGATAGTCCATGTTAAAAATAAAGATTAAGGGATTTAGTTGGTGGTCCAGTTGTTAGGACTCCATGCTTGCATTGCAGGGGGCACAGGTTTGATCCCTGGTCAAGGACTAAGATCCTGTATCCTGCAGGCAGATTTGGCGGGGGGGTTGGTGTGTGCAGAGTGGGGAGATTAAATGCCTTCCTTCTTGGAACTCCAATGCTGGTCCTCCTTCCATGATAAGAGTCCTGTGCCAGGTGCCAAGGCCATGCTGACTGTACATGTGCTGATCTGTGTGGTGTTTTTTTTTTTTTTTTTTCAATCTTGAAGAAATGTATCCCTGACTCATTTAATGTTCTTTGTTCTGATAAAGACATACGAAACTGTGCTGGAAACCATATATGTCCAGAGCAAGCTGCTCAGAGTAATCTGGGAAGGTATCTTTCTGGCTAGTCCTCAATTTGCTCAAGTAGAACTCTTGCCCCTGTTCTTATTATTGTTTATTGATTGTTTTCATTGACACCAGAAAAATAGCTCTTTCCTGTGGAAACCTAAGAATGTCAGATTATGAATTTCTACACTTGATTCTTTGAAAGCTATGTGACAGATGTTATATGATAATTCCTACAAAAAAAATCAAGGGGATGACATAATCTTTATTTCCCTTTTGTATTTAATTTTTAATTCCAAAAAAGAGATGTGCTAGAAAGAGATGGAAAATCTGATTTTATATTCGATTCTAAAGAAAAAGAGTAACTAAATCTGCTCATTGGAGCTTTATTCTTTAATGGCCACTAAAACTTTGGAATAGTTTATTAGTCTCACAACACCCAGGGTCTACACTTAGATAAAAACTTCATTGCCAGGAGTTTCATAAGTTTGGTCCTCAATGTCCTGGGTGGCCCCACTGGCTTTATTAAAACTTGAAAATCTTTCTGGCTAGTCCAAGAGTTTTCTCGCCCTCCGGAGGCTTCCTCTGGCTGCCAGGCTGCAGAAACTTCTTCACGGCCGGGAGATTACTGACTCTGGTTTTCAGGCCCTGCAATGCACAAAAGCACAGCTCAGAGTGCTGCTAAAGACCACCCCGTCACTGACACAAGCTAGCAGGGCCTCTGAGACCCTTCTAGACAAGGGCCAGCTGAGGCCCCTCCATCAGCACCAGGAGGAGGCTGGGCATGGACACCCAGTGAGCCAAGTAGATGACAGCCCAATGGCGTTTTCCCCAGAGATGTCTTAGTGCAAGGCTCCATTCAGAGTTCCAATCTTCCTACTTATCAGTCCTGCAGGTTCACCCTCGAGTGCAGTGTGAGGAAGAGAAAAGTGTCAGATATCAGCACAGATTAAGGCTCCAGATATCAAGACAAGAAGAGATAGGAGATGGGGCTGGAAGTAAAGACAGAAAACATGAAAGGTAATCTGTGAGGTCAATCAGAACCAATCTGTCCTCAGAGAGAGAGACTGGTAGAGAGAAAGCAACGTGTGAGAGAAGGAAGAGGAACTGAGGGGAAGGATTGATACGGTGGGGACCCTAGCATTGCAGTCCCAGGGTTCAGAGAGCAGATTCTAAGGTGGGAGGTGTGGGCACACCCCTACCCCTACCCCTACCCCTCCACCGCCACCCCAGCCCCCCTCCCTCCCAGTCCAGGGCCGTGGGAGAGCTCACCTTCAGCAGAGGGAAGTTGGCCAAAAGGCTGAAGTCTAGCTCTTCCACATAATAGAGCAATTCAACCAGGTGGATGTCAGCCTTGCTCAGCTTGTTGCCCACAAGATAGTCTTGTCCGTGGCTCTTCAGGACCTGGGGAATGGAGGGGTCAAATCAGGAATGCAGGTTCAGACAGCCTGGGCCCTGCTCCTCCCCTGCCCACCACCCAGCCCCACTTCCCCCTCTGCCCCTCACTGGGCAAGTGGGGACCCCAGACCTTCTGCTCCCCCCAACTCAGTGAGATGGGCCAGTTGAGTCCCTGCTGTTCCCTCCTCATCCCCAGTGGAAGCCAGACTATAATTTCCTTGTCCTGTTCCCTCCTCGCTGTGGCTGCCTTACTTCTTCCCCTGGGCCAAGGGCTTAGCACCATCTGCACAGTGTTGCTGTTGACCTCACATCCTGAAGCGTACAGCCCTGAACTCCACAACATGACCCTTCATGCATCTCTCTCTCGCCTCTTTCTCTTCTCTTTCTCTCTCTCTGTCCCTCTCATCTTTCTCCCTTGGGCAGTGACTCCAACTTTCTTAACAACTTCTTCAACCCTGAGCAAACTATTTCGGTCTACATTTCTCTTCTTTCCTGCTTCCTGATTTCCTGGTCTCTCTCTGGGACCTGAAATAAACCTGGGTCAACTTGAAGTCCCTTCTCCCTTACTCCTGACTTGCACTATGTTACAATTCACATGCTACAATGTCTGGAGGTGAACTTCACTGATGACTTAACTCTGTTATATAGCCAAAATTATGTGTTTGATTGACAGACGAGAAATGTAGAGATAATCACATATGATCATGGAAACCAAAGCTGAATTCTGGTATCCACATGGTAGGTTCATATGAATTCATTTGATACATTTTAAACTTTTCTGCATGTATGAAATGTTTCATAATAATATGTTATGGAAATATATTTATTAAAATATTCCTGCAGTGTAAAAATCATAATGTATACAGAGAAAAATGGATACAGCACCACCAACTTACATAATAACATTTTGGCAAATACACTTTCAGATTATATATACATACAGAAGCAGGGAGAGTTTCCCAGGTGGCTCAGCGGTAAAGAATCTGCCTGCAATGCAGGAGACCGGGATTTAATCCCTGGGTCGGGGAGATCCCCTGGAGAAGGAAATAGCAAGCCACCCCAATATTCTTGCATGGGAAATCCCATGGACAGGGGAGCCTAGTGGTCCACAGTCCATGAGGGCACAAAGTGTTGGATATGACTGAACAACTAAAAAAAAAAAAGCAAAAAATATAAAAGCACGGACAAATGGATAATCATTTGGAAAAGAATATAATAACATCAAAACATATTTTGTAGAATATAATTTTACTTATGCTATCACGGGGCCCTTTGTTTTCAAAGTACCCTCTGTCCATCATTGCTCATGCTCAGTTATGTCCAGCTCTTTGTGACCTCATGGACTGTAGCCTGCCAGGCTCCCTGTATATGGTATTTTCCAGGCAAGAATACTGGAGTGGATTGCCATTTCCTCCTCTAGGCGAATCTTCTCAGCCCATAAATCAAAGTACAGATGAACTCAAACTGCAGTCATCAAAGAGTTTATCATCTTGTGAATGTTGCATAAACTCTTAGCACCCCAAAGCCTGGGAGGGTGTGCTTTCTGATTACTATTAAATTCTTTGCTCCTTTAATATGACCAGATAAGCAAGCAAGGAATTAACATTTGCTAAATAAATGAAAGAATGATCCTAGGCTCTGTGCTAATCTTTATATATGTATATAAACCTCCTGAATCTCTTAAAATCATTTTTTTTCTTGGTTAATCATTTTTGTTTAGCATGATTTCAGGTAATTTTGATCTTGAAATGCTCTCCTCTTACCATCAAGAAGAAACGTTAACTAAGATATATACTAGGCATAATGATGGAACACTATTCTTCAAAAGTCTGAGAGCCATGTCCCCAAAGTTTGTGATTATTTTCTCCTGAAAGTCTTTTCCTCTGACTCCTCCTCCCCAGTACTGCCCCATCTCTGTTTAGAAATATCTCATCCCTCCCAGAAACACTTCCACATTCTCCTGACAGGCAGCTGCTCTCATGTCTCCCTACACATGGTACCAGAATACTTTCTGATGTATTGCTGACATCATGTTCTTCTTGGATCAAAGCCCCTGCACTATGTTCTGCAGGATCCATCTACCCCAGGCTCCCATGTAGCTCTCAGAACTTCCACAGCCCAAGCTCTAAGTAAAACCATGAAGTTCCATTGAACAGAGAATTTCAAATTGGGTCTGAGTCAATAGAAATTATGCTGAAACATGATAATGTGTGTAAAACTGGTACAATTCTCCCTCAGAGTCAATTTTTAGAAAATGCCGAGTCAGGATACTGCATTAGTACCCAGGAAGGTTCACAGAAGCGAAGGTCGATTCCCCCGCAACGCCAGGCACTATCTTCCTTTGTCCTCTCGTCTCAGTGTCAAAACCACTAAACAGTCCACTTACTTTTTCAAATGCAGGGAGATAACGGTTTGTTGTCCTTTCTCGGATCAGGGTCAACTTGGCATTTTTTTTGATCAGGTGGGCACAGTGGCAAAAGCATGATCAGTTCACTCAAGTCTGCAACACCCTCTGTGTACATATCAATCCTGAAAGACAAAATGGCCAAATTGCCAAATGTCTCCTGCCTTAGATTTTCTAGTTTAAGAATAGATAAAAATAGGGCATCAAAAGATGACAAAGTAAGTCTCCACTGGGTACAATTTTCTAAGCCAGTCATGGAGTTACGATTTTTATTAATTTTAACATTTCATTCTAGAACAAGCCATCAAGGTAGACGCAGCGAATATTTTGGTTATACGCATGATCAAATATAGGGACAAAGCACACTGGGGACCCATTCATAGAGGCATGAGAGAAATGGGTAAATCCCTGCAGGTAACCTCTGAGACCATACCCGGGTTTGCCGTCTCTGCTGTGACGTAGTCTCTGCACAGTTAATGTGACGTGTTAGCGCCACCTCAGTCACGTCTAGAGAGAGTCCTGGCACAGTGGTCCCAGGCCTGTCCCTCTAGCTCTCCCTTTCTCATCCTGTTACACCACTAGGTCCATTTCGATGCCCAGTATCAGTAGTTCCTCCGGTTATTCCTGATAGAAATGATTCCACAACCTCCTCCACATATGACTGCCCGACTCTGGCCTCACTTGCATTTCTCAAGACGCCATCCAAAATATCCACTGAAATAGTACAATTCTTCATGCAGTTTCAACAGTGAAAATTCCAAGTGATTTTTTTGTTTGTTTGTTTTTGTTCCAGAAGAATTTCCTTCAAGAGTTATTCTTTTTTTGGTAATAAAAGCTTTATTGAAATACATTCACATAGCATTACTGTCATCCTTTAAATGGTACTGTTCAGTAGTTTTTAGTACATCCTGAAAGCATCACCATGTTCTAATTCCAGAACTTTTTTAATCGTTTTATCCAAAAGGAAATCCAGTACCCTTGACAGTCACTCCCCATTTCCTCAGATTTATAGCCCCAACTATTATTTCTATTTCTATGGATTTGAATGTCAGGGCATTTCATATATTTGGAATCACACAATATGTAGCCTTTTGTGTCTGGTGTCTTTCATTCAGTATTTTTCAAAGTTCATCCTTGTTGTCACATACATCAGTATTTTACTCCTGCGTACGTGCAAAGTTACTTCGGTCATCTCCGACTCTTTGCAACCCCATGGACTGGGGCCCACCAGGCTCCTCTGTCCATGGGATTTTCCAGGCAAGAATCTTGGAGTAGGTTACCATGGCCTACTCCACCTGACTCCTGTTCACGACTAAAATATTTCTTCACAGGGATGTACCATTCTTTGTTCATCCATTCATCAGTTCTTGGATATTTTGTTTCCACTTTTTGAATATTATGAATGCTGTACACTTTTGTGTACAAGTTCGAGTGTGGATGTGTTTTGTTTCTGTCTTTTTTTCACTATGAAGATTATTGCGGGTAACTTATAAATAAGCAGGAAAGACAGTGCAAACACTGGTCCACAGACAATTACAGCTACAGTCTGTGCTGCCAGAAGGGATCTAGGGGAACTTAAAGGNAATATTATGAATGCTGTACACTTTTGTGTACAAGTTCGAGTGTGGATGTGTTTTGTTTCTGTCTTTTTTTCACTATGAAGATTATTGCGGGTAACTTATAAATAAGCAGGAAAGACAGTGCAAACACTGGTCCACAGACAATTACAGCTACAGTCTGTGCTGCCAGAAGGGATCTAGGGGAACTTAAAGGCGTCAAAACTAAAGGTAGAATCTGACTACCAAGTGAGAAGCAAGTCTACACTGAAGGAACTGGTGGTTTTTCCTGCCCTGGGAGTCTCATGACCATTAACCTTCAGTGTCAACAAAATACATTCTTCCAGTTTTCTTATCAGATGAAGGCACGGGTAAAAATTGATGGGGAACTTATCCAGCTGGGGCACATTCCTTGTTGGGAGGCTAAAGTGCAGCATGCAGACAGATGAGGGTGTAGGGCTGGTGACCTGAAGACGGGGGAGAGGGGGCAAAACAGAACCAGTGCGGTCCAGCCACGCATCCTCACAAATAATCCCGTGGAGCTGAAGACTAGGTTTCAGATAAAATAAAAGAGCAGCATGTGAATGAAAGTGTCTGAAGTCACAAGCTGTTTGGTGATGAACCTGCGGTGGGAGGGCCGGTCATTCCACCCCGGCGCCTGTGCTCTTGACCACAGCACTGTGCTATCCTGCTGCTACCCACTGACAGGCATCATGCTGAACTTGAATTGTGAAACGTGAACGTGTATTTCACTCTCTCGGGGAACGTGTATTTCACTCTCTCGGGTGTATACCCAGAAGTGGAACTGCTGAGTCATATGGTAACTCTTTAACTTTTTGAGTAACTGCCAACAGTTCCTTACATGATTTTAGTATCANCACTGACAGGCATCATGCTGAACTTGAATTGTGAAACGTGAACGTGTATTTCACTCTCTCGGGGAACGTGTATTTCACTCTCTCGGGTGTATACCCAGAAGTGGAACTGCTGAGTCATATGGTAACTCTTTAACTTTTTGAGTAACTGCCAACAGTTCCTTACATGATTTTAGTATCAGTCAGGTTGTCCCATTGCAACAGAGAGGATTTTCCTCAGTTTTGCTTGTATTGAGTACATCTGGCTGCTTCAGACTTATATTAAAATGTTCCAGATGACTCTGGTGTCTTGAGTTCTCCCCTTTGTTATCCACTGTTATCCCCAAAGTTATCCACTTTGTTATCCCCCGTCAAGTGACCAGTCCATAAAGAGGACTGATAAATTAAGCTNTTACAGCTACAGTCTGTGCTGCCAGAAGGGATCTAGGGGAACTTAAAGGTGTCAAAACTAAAAGTAGAATCTGACTACCAAGTGAGAAGCAAGTCTACACTGAAGGAACAGGTGGTTTTTCCTGCCCTGGGAGTCTCATGACCATTAACCTTCAATGTCAACAAAATACATTCTTCCAGTTTTCTTATCGGATGAAGGCACGGGTAAAAATTGATGGGGAGCTTATCCAGCTGGGGCACATTCCTTGTTGGGAGGCTAAAGTGCTGCATGCAGACAGATGAGGGTGTAGGGCTGGTGACCTGAAGTCGGGGGAGAAGGGAGAAAAATGGAACCAGTGCGGTCCAGCCACGCATCCTCACAAATAATCCCGTGGAGCTGAAGACTAGGTTTCAGATAAAATAGTAAAGAGCAGCATGTGAATGAAAGTGTCTGAAGTCACGAGCTGTTTGGTGATGAGCCTGCGGTGGGAGGGCCGGTCATTCCACCCCGGCGCCTGTGCTCTTGACCACAGCACTGTGCTATCCTGCTGCTACCCGCTGACAGGCATCATGCTGAACTTGAACTGTGAAACGTGAACGTGTCTTTTACTCTCTCGGGTATATACCCAGAAGTGGAATTGCTGAGTCATATGGTAACTCTTTAACTTTTTGAGTAACTGCCAACAGTTCCTTACACGATTTTAGTATCAGTCAGGTGGTCCCATTGCAACAGAGAGGATTTCCCTCAGTTTTGCTTGTATTGAATACATCTGGCTGCTTCAGACTTATATTAAAATGTTCCAGATGACTCTGGTGTCTTGAGTTCTCCCCTCTGTTATCCACTGTTATTCCCAAAGTTATCCACTTTGTTATCCCCCGTCAAGTGACCAGTCCATAAAGAGGACTGATAAATTAAGCTCCTGGTTATCATTCTAACGTTTCTGGAACTTAAGAATCAGTTCCTTTATATCTTCTTCTTCTCAGACTTTATCCTCTAGACACTCAGACATTCTGTCCCTTGTCTCTAGCTGCTGGTGGCCGTCTAGTCTGAGCCCCTGGAGTTAAGTTTCCACCTTCCTCCCGGCTTTATACTTTACCCGGGTTTGGAATCCTCCGTCACTGTGCTATACCCATGGGCCACAGCTTCTTACATAAGCTCTTGATTCCACTCCAAGTTTACTCTCATCTCATCTTCATAGGTCCTTGCTGTACTAGAGCTCAGTTACACCATTAAGGTCTATAGCTGCTGTTGGTCATGATCCCCACGAACACATCCTAATCGCTCAGGGAAACACCTAGGCTTGTTCCTACTTATCACTCATGAAAGAACGGAAAAAATACCGTACAGGGCTCTCTCCTTCATGTCTTTCCCATAGAGATCATATTTGGTGGCAATGTAGTTGAGAATGGCTCTGGTCTGCCCCAGCTTCATCCCATCAATTTCAACCATTGGCACTTGCTGGAACACTAAACTCCCAACTTTTGAAAGGAGAAAAGAAGAGAGAAATATTGGATGAATTACACCCTTTTAGGATGAAAAAATAATGTTGACATAACTGAAGATACAAAAAGAAATACTGAAATGACCTGGTATAATTCAGCAGCATGGCATTTTGTTTTTGGCTTCCCATAGTCCTTTCCCTGCTCAATCTTTTATTTTTTTTAACCCATTATTTCATTTATCTTTTTACTTGCCATTCAGATACATGGGCGATTCCTTCTAATTCTGAGTCTATTTGTCTTTAGGGATGTTTTAGAACGAAGTTGGAAGAGGCTACAATAGGGCCGTCACCTGGTTGCCAATTTGAATGAGAAGTTCTAAACAAGTCTCACCTCATATAAGGCAGATTTTGAGAGATTTCTATGTGCAGGTCCATTTTCCTGCTCACTGAGTCTGCAATATTGCTAGACTTGTCAAACTTGCCAGAAAAAAGGGTTCATGGCCATTTCTGGGCCCCGTTTTACCCTTCTCTCTGATGTGTGTGTTTTCTTGGCCTTGGGTGGGAGGGCTGTGTGGCATCCTGAACTGATATGGTTACTCATGGTGCAGAGAAGCAGAGAGAGACCAGCAAGGGCATTCACAGGGCACTGGGGCTAGTTCCTTTGGCAAATNCTGGGCCCCGTTTTACCCTTCTCTCTGATGTGTGTGTTTTCTTGGCCTTGGGTGGGAGGGCTGTGTGGCATCCTGAACTGATATGGTTACTCATGGTGCAGAGAAGCAGAGAGAGACCAGCAAGGGCATTCACAGGGCACTGGGGCTAGTTCCTTTAGCAAATACTAGAGTTTCAGCTCTTCCTAGTCCCAGGTGAGCTGCAAGACCTTCTCAAGGAGCCCCACCCTTACCTTTAACCACGTTTCTTCCTCTCCTCTGATCCCATTCCTACCTTGCAAATACAAGGCCTTTTTGTTATTCAAACCTCAACTTATGGCTGCCACTAGATCCTCCCATTAGAAGAATTCAATTTCTTACCATGTCTTATCCAAATCTTCTGAACTTTCTGTAAGTTTCTCTTCAAACTGGAAAACAGAAACAGTCAATGAGTTTTTATTTCATTCTATAGCATTATTTAACTTGCATGGCCTCTGTCTGCTGCCCACTATGGAGGCTGTAGGATTTCCAGGTTCGGCAGGGTGCACAGAGGACAGCGATCAAGGCCATTTGGAGATTTAGATTAGAGCCCCGAGATAAAANACTGACTTGATGGGCGTGAGACTGAGTGAACTCCGGGAGTTGGTGATGGACAGGGAGGCCTGGCGTGCTGCGATTCATGGGGTCGGAAAGAGTCAGACATGACTGAGTGACTGAACTGAACTGAACTGAAACAAAGATCTGGAAGGACTGTCTTGTATAAGTGATTTAATTCACTCCTTTACCACGCTTCTCCTGATTAGACAGGACACCTATACATTTTCTTTCTAGGTGTGTATTTCTGTCTTGCTTCTGTCTTAAATAAACTGCTTCTCCGTGTGCTCCCATATGCTGTACTCCCATAAACCTTGCACCTGTTTTTACGATTTTCGCCTCCTTGAAACATTCTTGCTTTCAAATGGGGAAAAGAGCCGGGGCTACTTTGCTTTTAGCCTCTAGCCCCTGGTGGTCTAGTGATAAGTATTCCTGGTTCAGTTTCTGGGCAGGGAACTAAGATCTCTCTTCAGTATGGCAGTCTCTCCGAGATCATTTGGTGAGAAACCCGGGAATTCAAGGTGAACTGCAGATCTTGCTAAAACTATTAGCTGGAGACTCCTGACTTTCACTGTCTCTTCCACGGTGCTGGGATTTTCTTTCCTGCCTTAGCTACACAGCAAGGTTTCTTTTTTACCTAATTCTTTAAAGTCCTCTTGGGGAAAGACTACCTGAAGTCTTGCTGCTGCCAAGCCCATACTTGACCGCTGTGGCACTTTCCACTTTAGCCACCTCCAGTTCCTCCAGGAGTTCCCTTCACTCCAGGTCTTGTCAGCCCATAGGCTGGGACAGACTACCTATTGAGCAGGCCAGTTCCAATCAGCCTACATCCTGGGCAGTGTCTGTCATCTTTAAAGCTTAAGGGAAAACCTGCAACCACTATGTGCTGGTCCACATGTCCTCTCCAGGTATGAACGGAGGACACCTTGCTTAAGATGCCAAGGACAACTGGAGACTGCTGGTTAAAAATCGGTGGGGGCTAGAGGATGCCCCAAACCCTGTCAAGGAATAAGGTCAAAGTAAATTCAGGGGACACTCTGAATCCCCTTCAGGTGTCTCCTAAATGTATAGAGGATGGTTCATTATGTAGCTAGAAGCTGTCTCTGTTCTGGGTTGCAGGTTATTCAATATAGGAGGATCCCTTTCAAGGCAGAAGAAACACCTCTGAAGTGTATCCTTAAGAACTAGCAAGTTTTTACTGAAACAGTGCCTGGCCTTTATGTAAATTGGGGGAACGAGGAAAATGGCCTGAAAATGAATCTTACAATTCGATTTTTATCGCCTCAGGATGAGATAATGGACTGTTTCCTTATGTTCAAGTTTTCAAGACCTTTTATCATAATTCTGCTCTATGTGGCTACTGTAATGAGAAAAAACTCTCCTAACATTCTAAACGATCTCCTTCTAACTTCTCCCAACTCTCAAGTGGGGGAACCAAGCTTCTCTCTCTCCTACAAGTTCCCTTACTTCTCCAAATCTTTCTGATCAAGCTAAGACCCCTACGTCCTCAGAAGAATAAATCTTTCTGGAACAACATTTTTCAGCCAGTCTGCCCCTATTATTAAGACCAATTTGACACTAGTGGCCTATATTTTAGCTATGAAACTATGACTACAAAAAAAAAAGGAAAGATGATTTTTCTTGACAGTATGACCACAAAATTTGTTAAAACAAGACTTTTTTTTTTAATTGCAAAACTAGCTCTTATGTGCAATTAGAAAAAGCTAACTTGCTGAAGTGTTTTTTTTTTTTTTTTTTTC
>SJYA01002834.1:502921-696826 GCA_006410615.1 Neotragus moschatus | reverse complement strand
AAAAAAAAAAAAAAAGCAGAAGAAGAATCTCAACCTAAATTTGCAACTTGGGAACTGCCTAAATCCGAACTGAAGGCAGACCAGTAGCAGACGCTACGTGGAGGCGGCGTTGGTTTGTATCCTAAGTGCTGTTCACATCCTGTTTTGGAGTTGAAACTGGAGAAGGGTATGGACCCAAGGACAACAGTTATCAAAAGCAGCCGAGGCTGCCAGGGAGATGGGGCAGCGGAGGCATTCTGTTCCAGGCACTATCTCCACAGCACTGAGAGGACCAAGGCCCTCATTCTACAGCTAAGGAGGCAGAGGGTCAGAAAGATGAAATGTGCTTGTCATCCCGCTGGCAGAGCCAGATCCCTGGTCTTTCTGATGCCGAGATCTGTGCTAGAGTCTCCACGTGCCTCTCACCCTCACACAAGAAAGGAAGCAGACCATGAACTGGTTTGAAACTTGTACCAAGGCCACCACCACTGGGAGCAAGAGAGGGTCTCAGACACAAAACAAGCAGAGACAGAGCGGGGAGGTGGACAGGGCAGCTCGGGACTTCGACTCCTGAGTCAAAGTGATAAAACACAGGACACGGGCAACGTTTGGGACCTGCTTGTACCAAAAATACCATTCATTGCTAATCTGAAATGCAAACTGAACTGGCCATTTGGATTTTTATTGGCTAAATCTGCAACCCTATTCTTGAGTATCTTTTGTGTCTGGTTAGTTTGAGTCAGAGGCAGAGTCTTGAAACTCTCCTCAATAAACAAATGTTTATATGTTTATATGTGTGATAGATGTTTATATGGCTCCTATATGGTATAGAGAGCAGATAGGGGGTGAAAGGACATAAAACATTCTCAAACCTGCTGAGGGTCACATTCTATGACCCAGTCTTGGGGAGCTAACAGTGTGTTTGTTTGCAAAGATGAGTAAGAATACAAGGCCGTGTCTAAAATGTCAGTGGGCACACAGATACGTGGGATCTTGTTAAAACGCAGGTTAAACTCAGCAGGTCTGCGGCTGGGCTTGAGACTCTATGTTTCAGCTCCCAGGGGATGACCACTCTGCTGGCCTAGGGCTGCACTTCAGTGATATGCGTGAACCATGTGGGTAGTTCAGAGCACTCTGCAGATGGAGCCAGTCATACTGCGATGAGCAGGAGGCAGGGGGGGCCCATGGCTGAAGTCTCAAGAATCGGGGCTTCAGACCCATCTGCTGTGTTCTGCCACAATTACAGTCAAGCTGTTGGTCTTAATCATTCACTTTTGGCAACAGACACACACAGCACTGTTCAGCCAGAATTGCTGACCCAGAGATGTTATCTCTTTTCTGTCAGCGATTTCTGCAGTGGTCAGACTGAGCACTTGTGGGATGGTGGGGCAGAACATTTATGTTCCCACAGATACCTGTGTTAAAAGATGCAGAGAAGTCATTTCGTCTTTCTGCCTCTAGAATAAAGGGACCCCTTTCCCACAATCCCACTTTTCAGTGCTTAATTCTTTTTGAGTTACAGGGAGCAGGACTGAACTGTGGGGGCAGACCTACGGAGGCTGCTAAGGGTCAGACCCTCCTGTGGGAGGTCCAGGCGGGCATTTGGGAGCAGAGAGGCCTCCCTGCCCAGGACCAGCCTTGAGGCTGCCAGGGATAATGCACCTCTGTTGATTTTGCCCTCCCACCTCATATTTGGCCAACTTGGAGGCAAATGTCATCTTCAGTTCTTTACTCCTTCCAGATTTGGAAGGAGAGAAGAACTGACATTTATGAAGGGTGAATTCAATTAGCCTGAATTCACCATTGCATTCACATGCTTGTCCAATTTTTAATTTTTGTTGAATTCATTTCATTTGTGTGAATAAGCATCTGTCCTTAGAGTTTATAGACAAACCAGACGCTGCAAGAGTATCTTCTTACTTTTCTTAAGGTGGATGCCCTGATTAAACAGAAGATGATTTTGGAAACTATTCAGATAATCTTTCATGTGAAAAAGGCTTTGTAATTCCATTTCCCAGGAGAGACTGGGGCTGGCCCTCCCTTTAGTCAGATGTGTCCCTGGAGGCATCATCCGCTTCACTGAACTCTGGCATTCCTTCCAAACCCTGACTCTTCTGTCTGCTTGTTTCACACCTGAGTACCTAAAGCCATTCTCTATGATGCCTTCTGTAAATAACAAATGCAGCTAAATTGTAGTTGTAAATTCTACCACAAGGACCTGAAAGGAAAAACAGTCCAATCAAACTAGATTATCAGATTCTTTTGTAATTGTAAAGGGACAACAAAGCCATTTTGACTATTGGGAAAGAGCAGCTATTTCTAGGTGTACATTACAGCTCTGTGAATAGGTGATCCAGCTTGAAGCGGAACTTGGGGGGTGTACTCCACACCCCCATTCACCGTACTGGTTCCTTGTTACTCAGTCTAATGGCAATGCAGGTAGTTCCCAATCCTTTCGCCTCCTCTGCTACTGAGACTGACAGCAAGCATTCCTGGGCTAGGCAGATCAAGATTCTTTTCAGCCTCTTGTTTGCTCTATGACTGTGGAAAATTACTTTAACTTCTCTGGGACCTACCATCTAAGACAGTTGTTAAGAGGTGGAAACTGTCTAAAGCAGAGCTAGACACACAGCAGGCACTCAAAGACAGTAGCTATTATGATTATTGTGTCATTGTAAATAGCAGAAGCAATGGAAAGAGAATTCAAGAGAAAACAGAAAGTGGGGGTAAGTGAGGCAAGCCAAATGCCCCTATATCCTCTGAAAAGGCTACTGTTTCAAGTAAATAGAAATCCAGCCAGAAGCTGACCTCTGTTTACCAGGGAGGAACTGGGGATACCCCAAATGAGAACAAGCCACATAACCTCCCCCTGAGGACTCCTACAATTATTATTTTAAGCAGATAAGGAGGGGAGCATTTCCAGAAATGAGAGACAAACATGTTTTTTTTGACATAAGAGACGCCATCTTGGGCCGAAACCATTTTGTGGTCCAAGCTTAGCCACAATGATTACCCTTGCACAGGTTTCTGTGATTAATAATCTTAGGGGAAGTAAATGCAGAAACAAAGGAACAGCAGACAAGAAACAATAATTCAGTAATAAGACACAGTCCCAGTTCCTTCTTAAGGGATAAATATTACACTTTGATACATTTCTTATAGTTCTGCAAGAACTAAGGCATCCACCTGGATAGAAGATGGTATAATAATTACCTGCTGAGACCCCAGACTGGTTGGAACCTAAGAAATGATATTGTTGACTTTTGTGTGTGTGGCCATGCTGTGGGGCATGTGATCTTAGCTCCCCAACCAGGGATTGAACCCATACCCCCTGCCTTGGCGGTGTGGAATCTTAACTATTGGACCCATCTTAACTAATAATGGTCTTAACTATTCCCAACATTGTGAAGTCCGGATGTTGATATTTTCTGACCCTCATGACTTCCATCAACTAAAGCCTGGTCTCTGGCAACCTCTGCCCAATTCTTCGCTGAATGATCTGCTCAAGCCCCTTCATGAACATGCGTGCACCCTTAGCTTAAAACATCCATAATATTGCAGTTCAGGGACACACTGCTTTGGGAAAGATCCCTAGTGTTCCAGTGTTCTTCTTACTGGGAGACGCTGCAAGTAATAAATTCTTCTTTCTCCTGGACTTTCACTTGATTGTGTCCTTTGGTTTGATACCCACCAAGAAGGGAACAACAGATGACCAATCTGTTGTGGTAGTCTGAGCGTGGGTTGGAAAAGAATTTCCAGATGCAGTATTTGAGAAGGGAATGAGTTTATTAGGAGCAAGAAGCAGAGATAATGAAAGCATTGCAGATGCAGTGGAAGCAGGGAAACCTGATGCATGGGTCATGTGCGTGTGTGGCAAGTCCCTTCAATCGTGTCTGAGTCTTTGCATTCCCATGGATGAAGTCTGCCAGGCTCCTCTGTCCTTAGGATTCTCCAGGCAAGAATACTGCAGTGGGTTGCCATGCCCTCCTCCAGGGGATCTTCCTGACCCAGGGATCATGCTCCCATCTCTTACATCTCCTGCATTGGCAGGTGGGTTCTTTATCACTAGTGCCACCTGGGAAGCCCATGTTAGTTGCTCAGTCATGTCCAGCTTTTTGTGACCCCACTAACAGTAGCCTGCCAGGCTCTTCTGTCCATGGAATTTTCTAGGCAAGAATACTGGAGTGGGTAACCACGCCCTTCTCCAGGGTATCTTCCCTACCCAGGGGTCAAATCTGGGTCTCTTGCATTGCAAGCAGATGCTTTACCATCTGAGCCACCAAGGAATCCCAGGGAAGCTAGAAGGGTGGCATTAGAAGATTGGTTAGGGCGCTATGGGGTGAATACCAGGGTCGGTATTTTTATCTAATTTAGGGTCAGGAAACCTGCTGGTGATGGTAAGGAGGATTTTGGCATTGATTACAATGGGGTTCAATCAGTTTTGAAGATGACTTTGGTTCTGGGCTCTGTATCTGTGGACTCTGCGTCTTGGTGCAAGGACTTGCACCTGTGACCTCAGTATGGGACTCCACAAAATCTGACTCCAGGTGGGCTCTATTCCTTTAGCTCTAATGCTTGTGTTCTATAGCCTGTGCTTAGTCATGCTGGCTCTGCACTGTCTATAAAAGAATGTTGCCTTTAACCTGAAGTACGCAGGATAGCCCATCTCAAGGCTCTGACCTTTAAAGTATGATGATCTTCCATTCACAGAGATAAAAAATTTATAGAACAGAGAACAACATTTGTCTTCTTGGAGATTTATGGGAACACTGTGACCAGACCTACATAGACAGCTGCAAGAACAAAGGCTTTTACCTCTCTCTTGGGGTTTGGTCGGCACCAAGGAGTTTGCAATCACCAGCCACACTCCCATCGCCCTTGAGTATAAAAAAACCCTGAATTCTAACTTGGATAAGATGGTTCTTTGGGAAACTAGTCCACCATCTTCTGGTCTGCTGGCTTTCCAAATAAAGTCCCTGTTCCTTGCCCCAACATCTCATCTCTCGATTTATTGGCCTGTTGTGTGGTGAGCAATAGGAACTTTGGCACATAACAGTAACACCATCACCATTACTAGGAAAATGAATCAGTCCCCTCCTCCTGCTGCTGAAATTCGGCCTCGGTTCACCAGTGCCAAATAGAAAAGCAGAGTCAGAGTTCCGAGCAAGATAGAAAAGAGTAGCTTTTATTGCTTTGCCAGGCAAAGGGGGCCACAGTTGGCTAACACCCTTAAGACTGTGTGACCCACCTTGGAGGGGGAAGTGATTTTTATAGTGTTCAAGGATCAGAGAGTAATCAGCTCATGGATAATTCTTGGATCGATTGGCCACAAGGTAAAGTTTCAAGCATCATCAATTTTCCAGTTTCAACCAGTTTGGGGTCTACATTCTTGTGGTCAGCAGTTTTCACCTGGAGGGGTCTGTTTCCTATAAAACAACTTAGAAATGTGTGTCAGGCCTTTATCTAATCTTTCAGGGAGCTGTGAGTTTGGGGATTCTGCTATGTGGCAGAATTATAGTCCAAATTGTTACCAGTTCCCTAGTCTAACAGCTATTCTTTGTTTCTACATCTTCCCATTTCCCAATCATTAACTCTTGGCTCAGCATTTTACTTCAAAAGACAAGGACACAGGGGCTTGTCACAGTTTCATTCCCAACCTGGGCCACAGACCTGGAGGACCTGCTTGTTAGAATGCCCTCACCAGAGGCTGAGCCAAGCAGGGAGGTCCCTGCAGGCCTGGACTCAACGCTATCAGAGACCATGCTGAGAAATGAGATGGGATAATCGCTCCCCAGCAGTATCTGGATCTGTTTTATAATGTGTTTGTCCTTGTGTTTTATGTCATTTGTTGCTAACATTGGAAGAAAAAATGTCTTGGCCCTGGCAGGAGCAAGCCTGGTTTCTCACTCTCAACCCAGCCCCAGGTCTGGGAATCTTGGTCCTTGGGCTTCTCAGGGCCTCAATTTCCTCACCTGGGCAGACGCAAATGATCATATGTCTCTTGGTAGATTGCTGAAAGGATGGAATCATTAATGGATATAGAGCTCCTGGAAGAGAGCCTGGTCTGCAGAAAACACNTCCCAGTTCCTTCTTAAGGGATAAATATTACACTTTGATACATTTCTTATAGTTCTGCAAGAACTAAGGCATCCACCTGGATAGAAGATGGTATAATAATTACCTGCTGAGACCCCAGACTGGTTGGAACCTAAGAAATGATATTGTTGACTTTTGTGTGTGTGGCCATGCTGTGGGGCATGTGATCTTAGCTCCCCAACCAGGGATTGAACCCATACCCCCTGCCTTGGCGGTGTGGAATCTTAACTATTGGACCCATCTTAACTAATAATGGTCTTAACTATTCCCAACATTGTGAAGTCCGGATGTTGATATTTTCTGACCCTCATGACTTCCATCAACTAAAGCCTGGTCTCTGGCAACCTCTGCCCAATTCTTCGCTGAATGATCTGCTCAAGCCCCTTCATGAACATGCGTGCACCCTTAGCTTAAAACATCCATAATATTGCAGTTCAGGGACACACTGCTTTGGGAAAGATCCCTAGTGTTCCAGTGTTCTTCTTACTGGGAGACGCTGCAAGTAATAAATTCTTCTTTCTCCTGGACTTTCACTTGATTGTGTCCTTTGGTTTGATACCCACCAAGAAGGGAACAACAGATGACCAATCTGTTGTGGTAGTCTGAGCGTGGGTTGGAAAAGAATTTCCAGATGCAGTATTTGAGAAGGGAATGAGTTTATTAGGAGCAAGAAGCAGAGATAATGAAAGCATTGCAGATGCAGTGGAAGCAGGGAAACCTGATGCATGGGTCATGTGCGTGTGTGGCAAGTCCCTTCAATCGTGTCTGAGTCTTTGCATTCCCATGGATGAAGTCTGCCAGGCTCCTCTGTCCTTAGGATTCTCCAGGCAAGAATACTGCAGTGGGTTGCCATGCCCTCCTCCAGGGGATCTTCCTGACCCAGGGATCATGCTCCCATCTCTTACATCTCCTGCATTGGCAGGTGGGTTCTTTATCACTAGTGCCACCTGGGAAGCCCATGTTAGTTGCTCAGTCATGTCCAGCTTTTTGTGAACCCACTAACAGTAGCCTGCCAGGCTCTTCTGTCCATGGAATTTTCTAGGCAAGAATACTGGAGTGGGTAACCACGCCCTTCTCCAGGGTATCTTCCCTACCCAGGGGTCAAATCTGGGTCTCTTGCATTGCAAGCAGATGCTTTACCATCTGAGCCACCAAGGAATCCCAGGGAAGCTAGAAGGGTGGCATTAGAAGATTGGTTAGGGCACTATGGGGTGAATACCAGGGTCGGTATTTTTATCTAATTTAGGGTCAGGAAACCTGCTGGTGATGGTAAGGAGGATTTTGGCATTGATTACAATGGGGTTCAATCAGTTTTGAAGATGACTTTGGTTCTGGGCTCTGTATCTGTGGACTCTGCGTCTTGGTGCAAGGCCTTGCACCTGTGACCTCAGTATGGGACTCCACAAAATCTGACTCCAGGTGGGCTCTATTCCTTTAGCTCTAACGCTTGTGTTCTATAGCCTGTGCTTAGTCATGCTGGCTCTGCACTGTCTATAAAAGAATGTTGCCTTTAACCTGAAGTACGCAGGATAGCCCATCTCAAGGCTCTGACCTTTAAAGTATGATGATCTTCCATTCACAGAGATAAAAAATTTATAGAACAGAGAACAACATTTGTCTTCTTGGAGATTTATGGGAACACTGTGACCAGACCTACATAGACAGCTGCAAGAACAAAGGCTTTTACCTCTCTCTTGGGGTTTGGTCGGCACCAAGGAGTTTGCAATCACCAGCCACACTCCCATCGCCCTTGAGTATAAAAAAACCCTGAATTCTAACTTGGATAAGATGGTTCTTTGGGAAACTAGTCCACCATCTTCTGGTCTGCTGGCTTTCCAAATAAAGTCCCTGTTCCTTGCCCCAACATCTCATCTCTCGATTTATTGGCCTGTTGTGTGGTGAGCAATAGGAACTTTGGCACATAACAGTAACACCATCACCATTACTAGGAAAATGAATCAGTCCCCTCCTCCTGCTGCTGAAATTCGGCCTCGGTTCACCAGTGCCAAATAGAAAAGCAGAGTCAGAGTTCCGAGCAAGATAGAAAAGAGTAGCTTTTATTGCTTTGCCAGGCAAAGGGGGCCACAGTTGGCTAACACCCTTAAGACTGTGTGACCCACCTTGGAGGGGGAAGTGATTTTTATAGTGTTCAAGGATCAGAGAGTAATCAGCTCATGGATAATTCTTGGATCGATTGGCCACAAGGTAAAGTTTCAAGCATCATCAATTTTCCAGTTTCAACCAGTTTGGGGTCTACATTCTTGTGGTCAGCAGTTTTCACCTGGAGGGGTCTGTTTCCTATAAAACAACTTAGAAATGTGTGTCAGGCCTTTATCTAATCTTTCAGGGAGCTGTGAGTTTGGGGATTCTGCTATGTGGCAGAATTATAGTCCAAATTGTTACCAGTTCCCTAGTCTAACAGCTATTCTTTGTTTCTACATCTTCCCATTTCCCAATCATTAACTCTTGGCTCAGCATTTTACTTCAAAAGACAAGGACACAGGGGCTTGTCACAGTTTCATTCCCAACCTGGGCCACAGACCTGGAGGACCTGCTTGTTAGAATGCCCTCACCAGAGGCTGAGCCAAGCAGGGAGGTCCCTGCAGGCCTGGACTCAACGCTATCAGAGACCATGCTGAGAAATGAGATGGGATAATCGCTCCCCAGCAGTATCTGGATCTGTTTTATAATGTGTTTGTCCTTGTGTTTTATGTCATTTGTTGCTAACATTGGAAGAAAAAATGTCTTGGCCCTGGCAGGAGCAAGCCTGGTTTCTCACTCTCAACCCAGCCCCAGGTCTGGGAATCTTGGTCCTTGGGCTTCTCAGGGCCTCAATTTCCTCACCTGGGCAGACGCAAATGATCATATGTCTCTTGGTAGATTGCTGAAAGGATGGAATCATTAAGGGATATAGAGCTCCTGGAAGAGAGCCTGGTCTGCAGAAAACACCCGGTAGATGTTCTTTTTTCTTATGACCTTTGTCTAGAGCAATCTCTAATCTCGAAGCAGTATAGTTGGAGACTGAGGGGCCCTTGATCCCTGATACATCCGTACCTGTTTCCTGATCCTGAAATCCCTTTTTGATCGGATAATGCTTTTACCACAGTTAAATATGAGGCATAAGGATACACTGCAGAGAGAGGTTATGTAAATCTGAGAACTAATCGTGAAGGGGAAAAGGGCTGTAGTTGGAGAATCCAGGAAGAACAGGATCCTGGCTGGCTTCTTCGACATGGATGGCTGTGTGCACGGGTCCTGCAACCCAGGGTCTGTGTCAGCTCCATGGGTCCTGAAACCGTCCTGCGTCAAGTGCCTCTGGGGGGTCACACAGCAGGAGGGAAGTTCACCTTTGTTAAAAACGAACAAGACAGAATTTTCCCCGATTGTCCAGTGGTTAAGACCCCGTGTTCCAATGAAGGGAGCATGTGTTCGATCCCTGGTTGGGCAAACTAAGATCCCATATGAGGCACTGTGCGGCCAAGCACAAATAAATGAATAATAAAAACAAACCCCCTCTCCCACCCCCACAAAAGAACAGGCAAGAAAACAAGACAGCTTTGAAAAGAAGTGACATTCTGACACATGTTGCAACATGGAGGAACCTTGGGAACATTATGCAAAGTGAAAGAGACCCCAAAGGACAAATAATATATGATTTCAGCTGCTACTGAACCAAACTTGGATCTGCTCGGTTTTGAGCAGTAAAGCCAGTCTACTGACACTGGGTTGCAGGGAAGAAAAGTGCAGTGCTGATTTTAAGGCCCCAGAGGAGTCTAGGATAACTCATGCTCTAAAGGCCTGAACTCCCCAGTGGGTTTCAGGGAGGCTTTTGCTGGGTCTTAGCTGCAGCACACTGCCTCTCAGTGGTTAACACTGTGCTCCCAATGCAGGGCACTGGGGTTCGATTTCTGCTCAGGGAAGTAGATCCTAAAGTGAGGCATTTTTAAAGGCCAGGTGAGAAAGGGGAGCCCCAAGGTGTGTGATCAATTTTCAGATTAACTCATGGTGAGATATAGGGTTGTGTCACAGGGATTAACATTATCAACCCTCAGCCTCCAGTAAGTCTCAGGATTAAGCGCTCATGGTCATAAGTAGTTAACGTCTTCCATTTGGTGAAGGTTTTAGCATCTGTAGGAAAAAAAATGCATCAGAAACTGTTAGTTAGGTACTTCAGACAGGAATTAAACGGAGAACCTGGGGGAGGAGTGTCTGTCCAGGGAAGTCCCTATAGCCTCCTATTTTGTTACACACTCCATGACTCTTGCCTGGAAAATCCCACGGATGGAGGAGCCTGGTAGGCTGTGGTCCATGGGGTAGCTAGGGGTCGGACCCGACTGAACGACTTCACTTTCATGCATTGGAGAAGGAAATGGCAACCCACTCCAGTATTCTTGCCTGGAGAATCCCAGGGACGGGGGAGCCTGGTGGACTGCCATCTATGGGGTCGCACAGAGTCAGACACGACTGAAGCGACTTAGCAGCAGCAGCAGTAGCAGTGAGGTACCTAGAATAGGAAAACTCGTGGAGACAGAAAACATAATAGTGTTTTCTATTAATAATGCTATTAATTTGTATTAATAATAATTCTAATAATACCCCAGGGCTGGGGCGAGGGAGATGGGGAGTTATTAATGAGTATACAGTTTCAGTTTGGGATGATTAAAATTTTCTGGGAATGGATAATGGTGATGGTTCTGATCCTCTGTATGCTGAGGCCCAAACAAATAAACCAAAATAGGCTTTAATTGCAATAGGGGAGATTCGTAGCCACCCAGAGGAGACATTCTCATTTGTCAAAATTCCAGATTCCTGAAACAGGAGAGCGATGTTGGTACCAGGATCTCTAACCAGCATTCCCTGGAGGAGAGGACAGGGACCCACAAGGCCCTGCCCTCTGTCTCTTGGGACAGGCTGAGTCCACGACCTTCACTTGCCCTTCTCTTTCTGTCTGAAGCTAAGACTCACAGGTATGGGGAAGAAGAGGTAGGATCTTGAATGTTTCTTGGGGGGTCACTGTGATCTCCAAGGCTCACTTTCTTGGGCACCCAGAGTTACCCTGCTAGTTTGTGTAGCAGGCCCTGGGCCCAAAGAGAGCCCTGTAGAGAAGGAATTATAACAAAGATACGAAGTTGCACTTAATGGGATTACTAGGCAATGAAAATTGCTCTGGCATCAAGGCTGAGCTTTTGTCAGTACCTTTGGGGTACATGCCAGGTTGGGCTCAAGCCTAGGGCTTGTGTTCAAAACCCATGAAGCAAAACAAGGCAAAACCAGCTTGGAGCCATGGGAACCCAACCACAGGACGCTCTGCTTCTCAAGGCGGGTGCCAGGGCAAGGAGTGAGGACCCGGGAAGTGGTTGTTTTTAAAAACAGCCTAATGAGGAAAGGATTTTATCTTCCAGTGTAAAAACCTTCCAAATAGAATTACTTGCAAAGACCATGCAATGATCATTAAAAGAAACTGGGTCATAGTTTTGAATATTCCCCAAATAATTCCTTTTTATTTTTCCTTAATTTCTATCAGGTCAGACTCTTGGCTTTGCTGGAAGTCAGAGGAAAAAGTCATCCCACACGGACAGGGCCAGGCTTCTTCTGAGTGCCCATTGTTCCCTGTCTTCTTCACCATCTGTTGGCCATGGCTGCCCAGGTCGGGGATGAGAAGGGAGCCATTTGCTAATGTGATTCCTAGGTTGAGCTTTGACTGACAGGGAGCAGGGTCTCAGGCTCCACCCTGACTGGGCAGGGGTGCTGACTGGGTTGTCATAACTGATGTCCTCTGAATGGGCAGGAGGAAAGGATGGGACAGGGTGTAGCGTGGGAATGGTCATGTCCTGTGGTTGGTCCTGAGGAAACCACAAAAAGTCTGATGAGTCATTAAGTCATTTCACAAGTCAGGTTATGTACCGAGGTGCACACGCAGAAACAGATCCAGTGTGTAGCCTGGGCAGACATCCCAGTAGCAGTTTAGGGCTCCTAAAGTTGTCTACCCGAAGTCATTGGCAGGGGCCCTGCTCCAGACCGGAGACTCCCGCTCCCACTGGAAGGCTTGGAACATCACCCTAAATAACTCTTCATCCCTCCAACAGAGCCCTGGACTGGGGTTGAGTTTCAAATTTCACAACTTGGGAACTTAATAATCACCTTTAAAGAAAGTATATCAAGGCTAGGGAAGCTTTGGGTCAATTTGTGTAATTATTCATCAGTTATGTTTCCGTGTGACTCAAGATGGTAAAAAATCTGCTTGCTAATGAGGGAGACCCAGGTTCAATTCCTGGGTCAGGAAGATCCCCTGGAGAAGGGAATAGCAACCCACTCCAGTATNCTAGGGAAGCTTTGGGTCAATTTGTGTAATTATTCATCAGTTATGTTTCCGTGTGACTCAAGATGGTAAAAAATCTGCTTGCTAATGAGGGAGACCCAGGTTCAATTCCTGGGTCAGGAAGATCCCCTGGAGAAGGGAATAGCAACCCACTCCAGTATTCTTGCCTGGAGAATCCATGGACAGAGGTGCCTCGTGGACTACGGTCCATGGGTCACAAAGAGTCAGACACGACTGAGCAACTAGACTAACTAACACTGCATCTAATCTCAGTGTCCCTGTAGTTGGAATTGTTCAACCAAGGCAAAACCTAGCCTCAGGTGTCTCTGTTAAGTGGGATAAGGTTGTCTAATTATCCACGATTTCTCTACGGCTGCAAAATGTTTTCTGGACACTCTCTGTCCCCCATGCTTCCTCTTAGGGTTAACTAGTGGCACCATCATCTTACTCCTGATTTGTCATTGGCCACTTTTTTCTGTCCTCAATACTCAGAATCATTGTGGGTGTTGGAGAGATCCTGCCCTCTCAAATCACCACTCACTGGCTTCCTTTGTGGTTCAACTTGTAAAGTACCTGCCTGCAGTATGGGAGACCTAGGTTCGATTTCTGGGTTGGGAAGATCCCCTGGAGAAGGGAAAGGCTACCCACTCCAGTATTCTGGCCTGGAGAATTCCAGGAGGTCACAAAGAGTCAGACACAACTGAGTGACTTTCACTTCCACTTCCCTTCATGGTCCTGGTTTAGATACAGACAGCAAGAACAGTGCCCTCTGTAGGCCTCTGCCTGAAGAATTTCATATCAGTGTGTGCTGACCGTGTTAATCACTCAGTTGTGTCTGACTGAGAAGGCAGATTGTTAACCATCTGAGCCATCAGAGAAGCTCTTTTTTTTTTTTTTTTGTAACAACCTCCTCTTTATTTAGTCAGAGCAGTAATTTCATAAAAGTTGTAACTATCATCCACAATTGACAAGCTTAAAAATTTATCACACATCAGAATGGTTTTTTTAATTGCGTTTACTTGGCATTTGCTGCTGATGGCAATATGGTTTTGTTCTTTTTGGACACATTACTCCTAGAATCTACACTTAGATTACTTAGAATCTACACTTAGATTACTCCTAGAATCTACACCATTTGCTTGGCTTCGCGACAGGAGCCAATGCTGCAATTGGTTCACTACTCTGCCATCATAAGACTGCTGCCTTTAGAATTGCAAGATGTTCCTGACAACCTCAACATAGTGGCTATCCGGGGGCGGCTTCCTCTGACTCCCAGGCTGCAGGAACTTCTTAATGGTAGGAATGTTGCTGATTCTTGTCTTAAATTCCTGAAATGAGAAATAGTAAAATCAGGCTCTTAAGAGCAGTCACAACCTTTCGGGGAGCCCCAAACTTTGTTACAAGAGGTGGAAAGCTGAGATCCTCAATTGGTGAGGCCTAGAATGTTGAATCCAAGTCACTCCCTTGAATCATGTTTGCTGGGTATTCCTGAGAAAGTAATACAACTGCAGGCCTGTTTGGCATAAGTGAAATTTTCTTCTCAAAAATCATTGACACTGTTAAGTAGTGCATATCAATAACTCTAGAAATTCATATTTTTTGAAGTATCAATTCCTTTCTAGAAATGAATTATAAGAGAATAAGAGTGTGAGTTAAGAATGTTGCCACAGTGAAAAATTGGAAATAATTTATATTTCTCAGAAAATAAAACTGTAAAAAATTATGTTATATCCCTAAAAGAAATAGGTCAGTAATTTTTTTTCATAATTTAAAATTATTTAATGATATATGTGGTACATACGACATAAAGATTGTAACCTAAAGGTGGATAAAGAGCTGAGACATACTCCTAACTGCAGAGCTACACGCCACAGTTTCTCCCAAACTTTTTAATGGATATTTTTTCCTTAAAATGATAACATCAATGTTACTTGATATTCAAAATGTTTTGAACTGCTTTCTGTGGTACCAGGAATAAAAAGGAGAAAACAGAAATGGTCATATCCCAGGGGAATTAAAAAAAAAAAAAAAAAGGCAGGGAGACGATTTTGGCTTCTTTTTTAAGAAGCAGTCTGTTCCTTCCAGGAACGGTGTTCTTTCCTTAAAGCTCTGGGGGTGGGGGGACCGGTCATGGCTTTCAGCACTGGAAAAATGGAGGGTACAAACACACATCTCGGATGTGATATCTGTCCAGAATCCAGGTTAAGAATTGTTCCAAGCCCAGGCCATAGCCGCCATGTAGACACGTGCCATATAAAAATATGGAATGCTTCACGAATTTGCGTGTCATTCTTGCGCAGGGGCCATGCTAATCTTCTCTGTATTGTTCCAATTTTAGTATACGTGCTGCCGAAGAGAGCACAGGTCAGTAATTTTAAATGATATTTTATATAGAAAAGAAAAAAGGAAGATCCCTGTATTGACAGGGATTGTACTGCATTGTACTGTTTAGTTTAAAAAAAAGAAAAACAGCTTGGGGCAGAACATAATATACACAATTTTCCATTTTGTGTGAGAAAGTGGGAGGAGGGGAGACAAACATATAGCTCATATTTCCTTGTATCTGCATAAACACTGGATGAGCACACAGGAGCCAATAAAAGAGATTATAGAGGTGAGAATGTAGGAGGGCGGTGGTGAGAATGAAATTTCAATTTATGCCCTTTTTATATAAGTTCTGATTTTCAAAAAAGATGAGACTCTCTTGCCTAATAAAAATAAGAGAAAATAAGTTTATATTGCAGAAGAATATGTATTGACTGTAAATATATTTATGATAAGTGAAAAAAATGTTAAAAGCAGGCCACAGAACAATATTTAGCATGATGCCATTTGAGGGGAAAATGTAAAATAAGAGGTCAGGAAGTCTAATGCATAACCATTTGGTTGGTAGGATTATAGGTCTTTTTTNTCATAACTTTTCTTCCAAGGAGTAAGCGTCTTTTAATTTCATGGCTGCAATCACCATCTGCAGTGATTTTGGAGCCCCCCAAAATAAAGTCTGACACTGTTTCTACTGTTTCCCCATCTATTTCCCATGAAGTGATAGGACCAGATGCCATGATCTTCATTTTCTGAATAAGATATATATTTTTTTCCTTATAGGTTATTACAAAATTTTGAGTATAACTTGTGATAGGTCCCCTGAACAGGTCCCTGACTACAAATCCAGGAAAATTTTTACTGTGGCAAGTTTTCATTTTAAGTTTACTCATTTCCTGTAAAACTGCACTATTCCTGGGAGAAAGAACCCAGCCATGCTCAGCCAGGCCTAGCACAGTGCATAGCACAGAGTGGATCCCTGTGGTGTAGAAATGCAAAAAAAAGGCCACAGATCTTCATTCTTTAGCATTTGTGATAAAGCTTGGCAGCTCTCCCATTAGTAGATGGGGTCTGCTGCTTGGGCTGACCTCATGACTCGATTTGACCATTAGAATGAGGTCCCAGTTCTGAACCGAGAAGCTAACAACAGCCTGTGTGCTTTCACTCTCTCTGAGAACCCTACCTGGCTGCAATCAGAACAAGCTCGGGAAGAGGGGACAAGAGGCAGGTGGCCACTTGCTCGCCAACTGATAGTCAGCCAGCACCCCAACCAGATTCTCCTTGCTGACTACCAGTCGACTNCCAGTTCTGAACCGAGAAGCTAACAACAGCCTGTGTGCTTTCACTCTCTCTGAGAACCCTACCTGGCTGCAATCAGAACAAGCTCGGGAAGAGGGGACAAGAGGCAGGTGGCCACTTGCTCGCCAACTGATAGTCAGCCAGCACCCCAACCAGATTCTCCTTGCTGACTACCAGTCGACTACAGACCTAGGAGTGAGTCTAGCCAGGATACATTAAGCCTGGCCTGAAAATGCTGACACCCAGATGACCCGGTGACTGGTGGCATTGTTTAGTCATTCAGTAGAATCCAACTCTTTTGCGACCCCATCGACTGTAGCCTGCCACGCTTCTCTGTCCATGGGATTTCCTAGGCAAGAATTCTGGAGTGGGTTGCCATTTCCTTCTCCAGGGGATCTTCCTGGCCCAAGGATCAAACCCAAGTTTCCTGCACTGGCAGGCAGATTCTTTACCACTGAGCCACCAAGACTTCCCACATAGACCAGTGAGCAATAACAAGTCCTTGCTGACTTAAGTCCCTGGGCTTCATGGTGACATGTTATACAGCATTATTTGTAGTAATAGGTCACTGATACAATGCTCAATATTTATTTGCTGAATCAGTCGTTGCCACCGTTGTGCAGAGAAGTTTATGAGATCTTTTTATGAGAACAAACTTTGTTAGGAGTGGGGAGAGAATATGAGAATGTAGAATGCAGACCACTGTGAAGAGTAGAAGGGGTGTCCAGGTATGCACAAGACATACCNCTTAGTCCTGCCCGACCCTTACCGACCCCATGGACTGCAGCCCATCAGGCTCCTCTGTCTATGGGAGTTTTCAGGCAAGAGTACTGGAGTGGGGTGCCGTTGCTTTCTCCGTTCTTCATCTTACACTCCACTATTCAGCTACAAAATAGCACAGAATCTTATTCAGCTCTCATTCAGTTGCTTAATATTTATCACCTTTCTGTGACATATAGGGCTTCCCTGGTCGTTCAGAAAGTAAAGAAGCGACTTGTGATGCAAGAGACCTCGGTTCAACCCCAGGGGTCACGAATATTCCCTTGAGCAGAAAAAGGCTACCCACTCCACTACTGTACATGGATTTGGATTTATAAGATATAGAAGTAAAATATGGCCCCTAAGTAAACAGTACTCATAGTATTATACATGCATATGTTAATCTGTGTTTTTTGTGTGTATCGACATGGAACAACAGACTAGTTCCAAATAGGAAAAGGAGTATGTCAAGGCTGTATATTAACATCCTGCTTNAATTAGGTTAAGAGACTCTCCCTCCATGGTTGTGGTCAGCCTGCAGGAGGGTCCACTTCTAATTTTGTTGAGTGATTCTTAGTTTTCATCCAAAGGGGTGAGTTTAAGACCCCAGCTGTTGAGGAAATGCCTACCATTTGTTTAATGGAAAATGTGAGATTTGCCTGATAGGTTCATGGGTTTTTGCATGTTGGTTAATCATGGTTATTTAAGGCTTTCTACATTTGCTCTGACTGTATTATAGTATCAGTGTTTTTGGTTTTCAACGTTTCAAGTGTATAAGAATCACCTGGAAGAGGTGGTTGTTTAAAATACTCACCCCAGCCTCCAGATTCTCACCCCACCCTCTGATTCAGGGATGGAGTCTGAATTCTTTAAAAAATACAATAGGTATCACTCTAGGTCTGCACAGCAACGGAATGGATGTGACAGCGAGAACCCAGGTCCTGGGCCCAAATGTCAGCTTTGGCCCTTCAAGCCCTGTGACTTTAAGCAAATGACTTATCTGAGCTCCAGTTTCCTTTTGTCTAAAATAGCTGTAATGTCCATCGAGCAGGATTTTGAAAAGATGAAACATCATAAAACACTGAATACTGTCAACAATCAAGGTTCAGTAAAATCAAATTTTTCTTCTTTCTGAGTGAACTGCCTGTATAAATAAGGCATTTAAAGATGTACTTTTTCATGGGGTCTTGAAGAAATGAGTAGCCTTTAAATTTTCATTAACACCTGTACATTAATGAGAATAAGGAATTTTACCCAGAATAGGAGTCAGATTTCACTAGTGCACTGGCAAAGGCCACAGTTAATTTCCCCAGCTTCCAATAATTGACCTAATGAGACGTGGGAACGTGGTGGCAGACAGCTAGCACAGGCACCGTGGCAGCTTTCCAGGGAGCCAGTGTCCCTGTCTTGTGGGGGTGATGGAGGACTTCAGACACGTCTTTCACTTCTCTGAGCCTGTTTTCTGATCTGTAACAGCATCTGTCCTGCCCATTTTACTGAGTTTCTTTGGGCAAGATGGTACTTCAGAAATATCAATACTATTTTTAGTGGAGAGACTTCGAAACCTCCATTTTCTGAGACAGTTCTACATTTGTCCAAAACTAAATAAACATCTAAAGCTGAGCTCTGTTTATGAATGATGCAAACAGCCTTTAGAAATGATCCCTGCTTCTAGGAGCTGATGATCATCTTCAGAAGAATTGAAGAAAACCTCAGATCAAGAACACAGGACAGGACCTTTGAGATCATTTAGTTCAGTTTGTTCATATTATGGACAATGCACTGTGGAGGCCAATGGGGCAAAGTGACTTGCTTGGACAAAGAGGGGTTAGCTAAGCCAGCAGAAGTGGGCCTCCTGACTCCTTGTCTAGTGCTGTCTCTGGCTGCCCCTGCTCACAGATGGCAGCAATGCACAGGAGGCTGTCCTCAACAGCCTCATAGACCCAGGGAGGGATGGAGGGTTCCCTAGGATTTCCTGCATTTCTAGGGAATGCTAGGAATGCTTAGAGAAATCCCTGGCATTTCCTGCCAGACTGATAATGGAAGAGTTTATACAGCAACATCCATTTATTTATTCAGTGCATAGGTATTTAACCACTATTCTGTGACTGTCATTGTTTAGAATAAAATGGGGCAGAAATGAAGAGGAAGAGGGGAAGAGGCACTTCAGAGGGATTCTAGATAATAAAGGTCCTGGATGAAAATTAGGGAAGGGCTAAGCAGGTCTTCCCTCTCCATGAGATTTCCTGGTACTCTGCAGTCAAGACAAGAAAGATTCTCTTACTGTATGGCAAGGGGACAGGATGAAGAGAAATGAAAAGTCCTGCCCAAAGCCATGCAGTGTGTAAATGGCAGGTCTGCTGATGATTCGCTGAAAGTCTTTCTTAAAAAATAATTTGTGGTAATTTCATGACTGCTTATCAGCAACAATAGAGACCCTGGGTTTCCTTAGATAATGAAAATAACATTATGGCTGTTAGAAGTAGGACTGAGGAAGTATTAGTCTTCTCTCTTAGTGGGAGAAAATAGTGGAATTGTAGGGATTAAGAGGAGAAGGCAATGGCACCCCACTCCAGTATTCTTGCTTAGAGAATCCCAGGGACAGAGGAGCCTGTTGGGCTGCTGTCTACGGGGTCACACAGAGTCGGACATGACTAAAGCGACTTAGCAGCAGCAACAGCAGGGATTAAGAACTTCTTCCAAATGTAATCAAATTTGGGTCTTTTCTATAGTTTTGATTCTACAGTTGTGACCTGGTAAAATGATCTCTGTTAATCTGCTAAAACCACTAAGAAAAAGTGAATATGAACCACGAGAACCAGGGAATATGTTATATCTAATTCACCTGCCCTTTTGTTCCCTCCCTTCTGGCCCACTGGATCATTGTGAAGAATCCTTGAAGGCTTCTCTGGGTGGATGGGGATTATTGAACCAGTTGGCACTGGATCAGCCCAGGCTGTCGCTGAGTCGAGGCCAGAGTCATAACCGACTTGATACATTTTTATGAGGCTAAAGAGGCAGAGACATGACACCTTTGGCTCTATGCTGAGGGCGCAGTGAACAATCAGTGTCAGCAGTCATGCTGTGTGCTTTTCGAATGGTTATCACTCTAGAGTTCTGTGCTGAAACGAATATTTCTGGGAACATATTTTATTTTTCCCATAAGACAACATTGAATAAATCCAGGCTCACCCTTCTGCAACTTTTCATATTGTTCTCTTGTTTCAAGAAATTCTTCTTCAAACTACAAAAAGAGATACATTGTTATAAACCTAAGGTGAGAGAAAGAAAGAAATGCTTACAGTATAAAATTAACACAGCTCCCAGAATGAAAATTTTATAAAAAATNGGGGTCGCAAAGAGTCGGACACGACTAAGCGACTGAACTGAACTATGTGTGTATGAGAGAGACAGAGGGACTCTAAGATGATTCCAAATCAAACAGAGTGACTGGAGCCAGACTGGAGAAAGACAAAGAGTCTGGAACTGTAGTCAGAGGCCTGAGTTCCAGTCCTGGCTCCCACCTTAGGCATGTCACCCAGTCTCTCTGTGGTTCTATTTCATTACGTGTAAAAAGAAGGGAACAGGACCGGTGGGTAAGAATCTGCCTGTTAATGAAGGGGACACCAGTTTGATCCCTGGTCTGGGAAGTTTCCACATGCTGCAGAGCAACTGAGCCCTGTGTCTCAACTGCTGAAGCCCACGCACCCTACTGCTCGGCAACGTGAGAAACCACCATGACGATAAGCTCACGCGCTACACCTAGGGAGTAGTGCTCATTCACCGCAACCTGAGAAAGCTGGTGTGCAGCCAGAAATACCCAGGGCAGCCGTAAATAACTAAATAAGTAAGAAAGTAATAACTTTTAGCTCATATGTTTGGCGGAGTTCTGACGTAGTCTGACTTACAGGGAAACAGAAGCTGGCCGTGACCTTTATCCTGTTCCTCCCTCACCACAGCCCATCATCATATTTTACGTTCACAAAGTTCCTGCAGGCAAGAGACCATGAAACCAAGGACAGAAACGCTCAGGAAGTGCCTGTCTTCCTTCTCCTCTACTTCCACGTCAATGGCCAGAGGAAATCTGCCAATTCCCGGCTTTTACTCGCTCTTGTTTTTTAACCGAGGCATTTAAAATAATCCTTCTCCACTGAGGAAAAGAGAGGAGGTGAAGCTCAGAAAAACAGAAATGAGACAAGGAAGATAACAAGAGAACAAAAGGGAAGAGAAATAAAACAGCCATGATTCTTCTCTTCGTATCCAACTATCAAGTAGGAAGGAACCAAAGAAGGAATGAAGGAGCTGGTTTCTGCTCCTCTGTGTGTGTCCTGTACAGGGTGGCACCTGGCAAGGGCCAGCAATGACAGTGCGCACAGGGGTGAGCCTGCATCTTTGCCAGAGAGCATGAAGACTCTGGAAGACTTGGGGAGGCTCCAGGACACGCTGGCTTTATGCTGATGCGACTGTCAGCTCTTCAGAACCCAGGAGGCTGGTCTAACAGGGCTCAGCTTTTACTCGGCCTGAGCAGAAGAGGGGTGTTTTGTGGTCTAGAGATGCTGTCTTCACAGGCTTCACGGTCACCTACCTTTTCAAACACAGGAAAGTATCTAATTATAGCCTTCTGGGCCATATTAGCCACTTCCTTTTGCTGATCGTCTGGTTTGAGGAAAGGATGCATGATAAGCAGTTCCAGAAGATCCAGGGTCCCCTCCACGTACATGTCAATCCTTCAAAACACACACAAAAAGCATTTTCTCAGTGGCCCCTCCCTGGCTCCCACAGCGAAATATCCAGAGTGCTTTTCTCTTACAGCTCGGGCTACTTAAGTATCAAGAAGCACTCATCTCCACCTGTCCCTTAACAGCAAAGATGCAAAGTCAACTCTAGTTATAAATCAGAAAACTTCTTCAGAGAAACCCATCACAAATCTCGAAGTAGCAGAGTCATGGATGTCCTTTCTCTTGGCCCCTCACTCCAGCACCCATGCTCAGTATGGGTACAACTTCACATTTGTAAAAATGGTGGGTACCATTTACAGAATACTTGATGTGTACAAGGAGTGGTGCTAAATACCCTACATCTAATATTTCATTGAATACTACAGCATTATGAGGAATATATTACTAGTATCCCCATCAGGACACTGGAGCCTAACACTTTGCCTAGGGGCATGATCCAGGAGGTACAAAGACCAGGCTCTGAGTTCAAATTATAAGCCAGTGTACAGTATTCTGGGCCTTGAATGTCACAGCAGCTTCCGATTCCTAATACTCAGTGATAATAGATTTGCAAGAACAGTAAAAAAAAATAATATCAAAGCATTTAAGGATGTTGAAACCTCCACCACATCCCAGACACAGTCTCTAATATCCGAACTCAATCCTTTCCTCTCATTTTACTCAGACTCTCTGTACTGACTTTCCAAGTGGTCTTGATGACCTTTCTGGAGGTTTGTTCCCTGTTTGCACTAACGATATGGGACATGCAGTGGACCGGGGGCTGTGGAGGATGGCTGGTGAGCTAAGCACTGGGAGAGGCACAACTGAGAACACTCCGCAGGAGCCACAGTACAGGGTTCTCTCCTTGAGGTCTTTGCCGAAGAGATGGTGCTTGTCTGCGATGTAGTGGAGGATGCTCCGGGTCTGCACCAGCTTCATCCCGTCAATTTCAACCATTGGCACTTGTTGAAACAGCAAGTGGTTACCTGGGAATGGAAGCCCGGAGTTAGAACTGCTCTCCCCCTTTTCCACCATCCCTCAGAAAATGCTCTGCTGAATGGGGCCACAGCCTTAAGAAATAGTGTAAAGCTCCCCCAACTTCATTCAGGGGTGCTGATTTAGCCATAAAACAAGACTTAAAACTAGTATGGACATAAAGCTTTCAATTTTCACCCCAGGAAAAACACTTAGTCTCAGTGTAAAGGGTGAGCGGCAACACAGTGAAGACATCTCTTTACAGAGCTGTGCTGGCCAATACAGTAGCCGGTAGTGACATGTGTATAGTTAAGCCTAAAGTTAAATTGAATTTTTTATTTTTTTGTGTGGCTGAGGCATGCAGCTTGCAGGATCTTAGTTCCCTGGTTAGGGATTGTACCTGGGCCCACAACAGTGAAAGCCTAGAATCCTAACCACTAAGCCACCAGGGAACTCTAAATCAATTAAAAATTTTTAAAGCTTAGTATTTTTTTTAGCTGTGCCTGTGCCATGGGGCATGCAGAATCTTAGTTCCCTGAGTGGGGATTGATTCCAAGCCCCACTGCAGTGGAAGTGCAGAGTCTTAACCACTGAGTCACCAGCAAAGTCCTAAAACTTCTGAAAAATTTACAAGTCACTTCCTTCGTCCCCATGGACACAAGTGCTCAGGAGTCACATATGGCTGGTGGCTCCTGCAATGGCCAGGGTAGAACAAAACAACCCATCCGTGCAGAATGCCTAGGACTGTGTCACTTCGTCAGTCTGATGACGAAGCCCAAGACGCCGACTGATACTAACGTATAGGCATTCACTGCCACAGCCCACTTACTGCCAAATACGCAGTCACTGGTCAAAAAGTCACCCCTTACTTTCTTCAAGAAGACTGTCTCAAACACTTTACCTACACCAAACCCCAGGAAGAGTCACAGGTATAGCCCACAGCCCAGTCCTGGAGTGCTTGAGGCGGGTTGAGGGCAGATGTATACTCAGTACATGCACAGTGTCACTCATGATGGAGACGTCACAGCCCTACAGAGCTGGTCCCTCTCCAGGGATCCTTGAGTTGGGCCCCAGGACCCTGCTGACGGCAAGGAAGGAGGCTGCTTACAGGGGTCTGGGTGTGGAAGGAGGGTGTGATCAGGAGTTAAAGGCAGGCCTTTCACTGCTGTCTTATCTGTTTGGTACTTACTTGAGAAAGCAGCCCAGTGTCAGTGGGGACTTTTATCTGCACACTTCAAGCAGATGCCTCAGGTAATATGTAGGAGGTGGAAATTGAGGAGGGAAGGGATGAGGGAGTGGAAGAAAGAGGGGTAAAGGTGGAGGAAGGTCGGGGAGGAGAGGAAGATGGAGAAGGGCTGCCCAGTGGACAGAGGGAAGAACTACTCCCCTTTTGACTGGCTTTTATAGAACTACTGAAAATCAAGTGACTTTCTAGCAATTTCGGCCACTGCTCCCTCTTGCGTGTTTGGTTTTAGGATACTGTTCTGGACGTTTAGTGTCAGCTGCATCTTTGTCCTTCCACTTAAACATCGGTTCTTTAAAAAATCAGCATTACCGACAGTAATACATTTTTATACTCACCATCCTGCAACTTCTGCAACTGTTCTTTTGTTTCTAAAAATTCTTCATCAAACTAAATTAAAAAAGACACCCCCCAAAAAAAGAAGGGAAATGTCATTATGATTTTAGGACCGAAAATACCAAGTTAAACTGCCCAAAAAACAGACAGACAGAACATACTCAGTACCTATATCTTGGTTTCTAAATATCCCTGGGCTCCCAGGAGTAAAAGTTGATTCTGTTATGTCAAAAAGGGAGGATGTACTCAAAGACTAACAGATATATGTCAAAGGCAAAGGCATGTGGGACCCTACCCTAGCCACATTTGGGACAATTCAAGTGATATCAGGCATAGATGAGAATATCATCAACCCAAAAAATCCTTGTGTCCATAAATGATGATTCAAAAAAAAAAGAAGAAAGAAAGCTCTCTTTTCCAGAATCAGCACTAATTAATGCAGAATTGTTCCTAATTAATGATAAAATTAGAAAATCACCAATTTTCACCCTATTATGTAATAATTGACTCTGATTAAGGATCAAGATGCTGAAATCGTTGGGTCATTGGGCATAGAATATTCACACAAAGCATCATCCCGCAGTTTACTTATTATGACAAAGAAAAAATGTCTCTGCAGATGTGGGAATCCCACCACCCCCTACCCAAGTGGTCAAGCTCAGTTCCCCACTGGAGGCCACCTTGAGGCATCCCACGCTCTCTGCTGTGACAGTGAGGACACAGTGACACCAGAAATAGCATCCCAACCAACTCAACTGGATGGAGCTGCAAGGTGAAACGGGGCACTATCCAGGACGGCGACACTCTGCAGTATACAAATGGTCTGCACTCTTTCCAACCTACAGAACTGTTGTTTTTAAGCTCCTCCAGGATGGGCAGGTTTGGAAGCCAGTTGGGGGGACAGACTTTCTGCCTTTGCGGCTCCCGCTCTGCGGTCTTCATCACTTGTCTGGCTCCCGCTTCCTAGACATCCATCCACTTCCCCACTGAAAGCATGAGCCCTGCTCTCAAGGGCAAATCTTTATTTACAAGGGATTCAACTGTAGCCAGGTAAACCTCCTCTGAAAATTCTTTAGGCCATTTGGCCTCCAAGTCACATTACTGACTCTTTGTTTCTCTTGGCAGAAATTCATGCAGGAGATTCAATCCCTCCTTCACACATTCCTTCTCTGTTAAGTGAAGAGTATGAAAGTAAAGAGCAAAATGTAGATTCTGCTCCAGATGAAAAGAGACTAAAGACTTAACCACCAAGTGTGTAAATCTTGATTAGATCTTGGATGGGGGAGTGGTAGTTATAACTACTAAAGAGATACATTTAACAGTTATATAGGCATCTGGGGGACAAGAGGCAACTTCTGAATTTGGATTGTATATAAGATGTTGTAAAACTCATGTTATTTCCTTAGTTGTGACAATGATATTACAGTTATGGGGACAATTTTATATTTTTCTTAACAGGAAGACACATGCTGATGTCTGCAACTTACTTTCAAATGATTAAGAATAAAATAAGCAGAGACAGAAGAAGGAAGGAGGCAAACAGTAAAATGTTAGCACCTGGTGAGTTTAATTGAAAGGTATCCATTTTACTATTACTATTACAACTTTTCTGTAGGTTTTAAAGTTTCCAAACTAAAAGTTTGGGAGGAAAAGAAACACTGGAAAGTCCCCTTTCTTGTGACATATATAACACACTCGAAAACACTGATGTTCTTCTCAGGCCCACTGAGGCCCCAAGTCCCTGGGTGGTTCCCAGTCGAGCCTGCGCCCTGTGCTGCCCCTCACCCCGTGTCATCCCAGGAAGGACAAAGCCGCAGCACAGACCTGGCCATTCTTTCCTGTACCTCACCTAGTCGACCAGAGGGGCATCAAGATGACGGGGTGAAGGCATGGCTTCTCCTATTCCCAGCCCTCCTGTGTGAGGAGAGGGCCTCGGTGCCCCTAGAGGCACTCCATCTGGGGCCCAGGAAGCAGTAGTGCAGGGTAAGAACGTTCTGGGCATTTGTCCAAATGCCCAGCCAGTCAGCTGTGATGCCAAGGTGTTTCTACTGCACCACTGCTCTCATACTTTTATGACCCTGATCATGAATAAAGCACATGAGAAAGCGTGTGTATGTGCCAGACCTCAGGCCCATCCCTCAAAGATTCACCTCCAGTAGCTGGGAGAGNTAGTGCAGGGTAAGAACGTTCTGGGCATTTGTCCAAATGCCCAGCCAGTCAGCTGTGATGCCAAGGTGTTTCTACTGCACCACTGCTCTCATACTTTTATGACCCTGATCATGAATAAAGCACATGAGAAAGCGTGTGTATGTGCCAGACCTCAGGCCCATCCCTCAAAGATTCACCTCCAGTAGCTGGGAGAGCAGAGAAGGCAATGGCACCCCAGTCCAGTACTCTTGCCTGGAAAATCCCATGGGTGGAGGAGCCTGGTAGGCTGCAGCCCATGGGGTTGCTAAGAGTCAGACACGACTGAGCGACTTCACTTTCTCTTTTCACCTTCATGCATTGGAGAAGGCAATGGCAACCCACTCCAGTGTTCTTGCCTGGAGAATCCCAGGGACGGGGGAGCCTGGTGGGCTGCCGTCTATGGGATCGCACAGAGTCGGACACGACTGAAGTGACTTAGCAGCAGTAGCAGCAGCAGCTGGGAGAGACCAGGAATGTACATTTAAAAAAAACAAGCCTTTCTAAGCAACGTGTATGGACCTAGAGATTAACATACTAAATGAAGTCAAAGAAAAATATCATATGATATCATTTATATGTGAAATCTTGAAAAAAAAAATGCCACAGATGAACCTGTTTATAAAATAGAAACAGACTTTCAGACATAGTACACAAACTTATGGTTACCAGCGTGGGGGAAGAGGGCGTAGGAGGGACACATTAGGAATTTGGGATTAGCAGATATACAAAATATTAGTAGTATTAGCAGATATACAAAAGAGATAAACAACAAGGATCTAATGTATAGTGCAGAGAACTACACTCAGTATCTTGTAACAACCTATATTGGAAAAGAATCGCAAAAACATTTATAACTGAATCACTTTGCTGCACACCTGAAATAGTAAAAATCAACTATACTTCAATACAATTTTTTTTTTTTAAATTCCTTCCAAATGGTTCCAATTCTGGTTTCTGACTCCTGGGAACATGTAACAAAATGCATGCTCTCTCTCACTATAGAAACTCTCTCGTGTCAAACTTTGTAAAACTATTTGTCTGTAAGAAGAGACTGGCACCAGAACAGATGAGACGGCGGGAGACGGAGGAAGGTAAAAAGTGCACAAGGCAGAGCTTGGAGGAGCTGGCGACTGTCCGGGGGCTGCCCCAGGGGCTGTAAGGACAGACAGTTGCAGTTTCTGTCCACACAATCAGCGGTCTCTATTCCCTGATGGGGTGCTGGGCCCCCAGGGGATCCTCTGGAGAAGTGCCCCCATCCATGTCATGCACTCCCTCCCTCTCCACACCCCTCCTTCTTCTGCCCAGAAGTCCTGAATGAGGAGTGTGTGGCCTTCATGTCTTCTCTCTCTCTCTTGNTGAGAAAGCGTGTGTATGTGCCAGACCTCAGGCCCATCCCTCAAAGATTCACCTCCAGTAGCTGGGAGAGCAGAGAAGGCAATGGCACCCCAGTCCAGTACTCTTGCCTGGAAAATCCCATGGGTGGAGGAGCCTGGTAGGCTGCAGCCCATGGGGTTGCTAAGAGTCAGACACGACTGAGCGACTTCACTTTCTCTTTTCACCTTCATGCATTGGAGAAGGCAATGGCAACCCACTCCAGTGTTCTTGCCTGGAGAATCCCAGGGACGGGGGAGCCTGGTGGGCTGCCGTCTATGGGATCGCACAGAGTCGGACACGACTGAAGTGACTTAGCAGCAGTAGCAGCAGCAGCTGGGAGAGACCAGGAATGTACATTTAAAAAAAACAAGCCTTTCTAAGCAACGTGTATGGACCTAGAGATTAACATACTAAATGAAGTCAAAGAAAAATATCATATGATATCATTTATATGTGAAATCTTGAAAAAAAAAATGCCACAGATGAACCTGTTTATAAAATAGAAACAGACTTTCAGACATAGTACACAAACTTATGGTTACCAGCGTGGGGGAAGAGGGCGTAGGAGGGACACATTAGGAATTTGGGATTAGCAGATATACAAAATATTAGTAGTATTAGCAGATATACAAAAGAGATAAACAACAAGGATCTAATGTATAGTGCAGAGAACTACACTCAGTATCTTGTAACAACCTATATTGGAAAAGAATCGCAAAAACATTTATAACTGAATCACTTTGCTGCACACCTGAAATAGTAAAAATCAACTATACTTCAATACAATTTTTTTTTTTTAAATTCCTTCCAAATGGTTCCAATTCTGGTTTCTGACTCCTGGGAACATGTAACAAAATGCATGCTCTCTCTCACTATAGAAACTCTCTCGTGTCAAACTTTGTAAAACTATTTGTCTGTAAGAAGAGACTGGCACCAGAACAGATGAGACGGCGGGAGACGGAGGAAGGTAAAAAGTGCACAAGGCAGAGCTTGGAGGAGCTGGCGACTGTCCGGGGGCTGCCCCAGGGGCTGTAAGGACAGACAGTTGCAGTTTCTGTCCACACAATCAGCGGTCTCTATTCCCTGATGGGGTGCTGGGCCCCCAGGGGATCCTCTGGAGAAGTGCCCCCATCCATGTCATGCACTCCCTCCCTCTCCACACCCCTCCTTCTTCTGCCCAGAAGTCCTGAATGAGGAGTGTGTGGCCTTCATGTCTTCTCTCTCTCTCTTGTTATTTTTTTTTAATATAAATTTATTTATTTTAATTGGAGGCTAATTACTTTACAATATTGTATTGGTTTTGTCATACATCAGCATGAGTCCGCCATGGGTGTACACGTGTTCCCCATCCTGAATCCCCCCCACCTCCCTCCTGATCCCATCCCTCTGGGTCATCCCAGTGCACCAGCCCTGAGCATCCTGTATCCTCCATCGAACCTGGACTGGCGATTTGTTTCACATATGATATTATACATGTTTCAATGCCATTCTCCCAAATCATCCCACCCTCGCCATCTCCTACAGAGTCCAAAAGGCTGTTCTATACATCTGTGTCTCTTTATGTCTTCTCTTTTACACTGTTCATTCCCCCTCTTCACAAGGAGGATCTCACCGGGTTTGGGGGATCTTTGGGCAAATGAAGCTCCAAGCAGCCAAAATGCAGCATCCAGCACACAGCAGGGTCTGAGGACTCAAACCAAGTATGAATTGGAAGATGCTGACTCCTACAATTAGGCCAGGCTGCCTCTCAGCAGGTGTGAGGCACCTGGTTACTGAGATGTGTGTGCTTTACACGTCAGGCTCTACCTGACACTGTGATCCTGGAAATTGTGAACTCACCCAGCTGCTGTAGCCCAGCTCTCCTGACTATTGAAGATCTGACTGAACACAGATGTGGCTGAAAATGTCTTTGGGCACAGACATGGGAGGGATCCCTGGTACCAACTCTGGGGCATTGCTCCTGTAAATCACGCGGTCAGCCCTCATGAGGAAGGCCAGTCTTTCTCCTGGTTAGAGAACCTGGTCAGAGTGGACTTGAGACCCGCGCCCCACACTGGGCTAAGTAAGTACTCTGAAGAGTACTTACTACCTGCCTGCCTGGTCCGGGGGAGGTGGATTATAGGACCCATGTTCCCTTCTGTTTAACTTACTTAGGGTTGGGTGGCTATGACTGTGACCAAGAATCCTGACCCACAGCTGAGCAGGAAGCGCAGAATGAAGCTAGGGAGGAAGGGATTCAGACAAGGGCTTCCAGTATCTACATGTACAAGACAGCAACTGCAAGCTTAGAAGCCCACAGGGTTAGACAGGTGACACAGACAAGCCGGACAGGCTCAAGTCAAGGGATCAAGAACTGTTGCACTCTCTTGTTAACGCAACTAGAGAAAGTGTTCTGAGATCATAGGAAATGATGGAGACTACGTAAACTAGAAAGGTCCATCTGTAGGGGCTGTCCCTCTTAGAGTCAGCAACGGCTGCCCTATGAAAATGAGGCCCTAGGAGCATCAGACCTTCCAACTTCTCAAGTCAGAAATCAGAATCTGTATATAAAAATGGTGTCAACTGACTTAGAAAACTGTAAAACACTGTGTGGCGAGATATAATGACAGGCAAGGAAAGCAAAGCCTAACCAAACCAACAAATAAAAAACAAAACCCCAAACCCAGCTATCTTCATTTATCACCTTTGGAGGTTGGTAGGGTAATGACTCATTATTCTGAAAATTGATAGAAAGAATCAAGCATTTATCCTGCTTTTCTTAAGTGAACTGTAAGGTGCTTCAAGGTAATTAAGAACGTAACCAGTGAACAAATACTCTTTATAAGAGAATCACAGTTAAACTTAGGTGAAATAACAGAAATAGAAAAATCACCATTTTGTAACCCCTAACAACGGTGATGATCAAGGCTGCAAAGACAGTCGCTGAAAGGGTAACAGAGGAAAACTTCATACTGTGGCAACAGGCTGATGTCATGGAAACACAATGATCACACTCAGCAACGCTGAAAACGAGACAGGCTGAGGTCACGTGCCTGTGATGTCACATAAGAGAATAATGTCCATACTACCACCTTTGCAGCAGTCTGGCAAGGGAAAAAAAAAAGAGACGGAGGAAAAGGAACCTGGATTTGATCAGACTTCTGGATCCAATTAGTAGTTTACAGGAAACAGAGAAGAGGGGAACAGGTTAAAATGAGAGTAAATCCATCAAATTCAGAATGAGGGGCATTCTACAAGCAGTTACTTCCACAAAGGGCCCCAGGCACAACCACAGACACGCACCCAAATCGTGACTACTAATACCTGTTTTATGTTTCTATCAAGAAGCAGCTCCAAGAACGGAGCAAAAACAAGACCAAAACCACTGTAGGCCAAAGCATATGGACATGCAGGGGCTTCAAGCCTGAAGCCACTAAAGTAAATAGGAAACAAACACAAACCTAGGGATTTTATAGTCACCAAGTTCTGGGTGTAATTGGCAAATTGCAGGTTCATGCCTGTTTTCCTCATTATATATATTTACTGGTGGTAGATCAGAAGCAAATGATTAAGGCTGAAAGTAAAAAAGAATTTCATCAACGACACTCCATTTAGAAAAAAATTCTTGAGAGGAACGACTCTTCTGACTCACTGAAGCAGGTCTGTAATATTACTGGGAGAGGACAGAGCTCAACATTATAAGACAAATCTGTGCAGAAACACCAGTATAGCTAGGGTACCTCGACTCCGGCAGCAGCTAACACCCATCGCACAGATTCCATCCGACCTCGTCCGTTGGGATAGTGGAGCTTGGGTTTCGTGGCCATCAGGGCCTTTCAGGTTTTCTGAAAGACAAACGCAGCACTCCTTGCAAAAGAACAGTTCTCAGTCCAGTATTCAGGGGCTAACTGAATATTCAGGGTTTTGACAAACTGGAGGGGTCTGTAGGGGTTGGGAGAGGAGGGATTTTGTGGGGTTTTTTGTTTGCGTTTTCCCTCAATCAATAAAACAGACCACCATTTTAAAACCTTAAAAAACAACCACCTTTGCCTTTCCAAATAGTTTCATAGCTTTATGATTTATTATTCTGGATCTTGGAAAGCGGAAGACTATTTCCTGTAAAGACATTTGGGCTAGCAGCACAGGACTTTACAGAATCAGAACATCATATACTTTGACCTTGAAAATCTCAGATTTCCCAAATTCGGCCTGTACAGGCCAGACCAAGGACCGCGGAGGAGACGTCCACACCCATGGAACCTCTGCAAAAATTCACTTTCACACGCATCAGATTCGAGCCTCACAGCAACAGAAAGAGGGGTCAGTTATTACTATTGTTTGCAAGACGTGCGTCTGCGGGCAGGCCCGGGGTGGTGGCCCCGGGCCCTGCACACCCCCGGCCCGCCTGGACAGAAGACCCCAGGCCCTTGTTGCGCCCAGGCCACCGCTCGGCACCGGAGACAGGCTCTTAGCGCTCCGCGTTGCCGCTCAGTCCGCGCTGGAAGAGCCTTCCACCCAGGGCTCTGAACTGCACAGAGCGGGTTAATAAGGATACGCACGCCGACCCAAGCAAGACCCCCAACCCCAACCCAGGGGGTTCCTGTCTGCCCCAGTAGGGACAGGACCGCAGGAGGGAGACAGGGATAGGATGAATGCGGGAGTGATTCCAGGATGGGGAAGGAGCGTGAGAGACTCGGAACGGGGAGAAACAAGGAAGGGGGAAGGGGAGGTGGGAGTGACAAGAGGGAGACAGACCTGGCTCCACTTGGAGTGACCAGAACCGCACAAAGGCACCCAGCGAGCGGTCTGCAGCCGAGGACCAGTGGGCGGTCCGAGGCGCCCTCGGTAGGCGAGGCTCCAGAATATTTCACCAATAGAGACGGCAATATTTAGCATGCTCCACCCATCTGCAAGGCATGCTGGATAATACGCAAACAACTCCAAATCAAGCCCCTTTTAATAGCAATTTTTTGCAATTTAAGGGAATAATTTTTAAGTGTTTGTTAGTTTTGGACCTTAGTTTAAGATATAGTTTAGAGATCTGGCATTTAGAAAGCAAAGAAAAAGTCGACATATGCAAAAAGATCAAAATTTTTTGTAGCTTATATAGTACGTGCACTACTACATTCTCTCGGATGTGAGGGCGATCTGGTTGCGACATCTGTCACCCCATTGATCACCAGGGTTGATTCGGCTGATCTGGCTGGATAGGCAGGTGTCCCCTTCCTCCCTCATCGCTCCATGTGCGTCCCTCCCGAAGCTGCGCGCTCGGTCGAAGAGGACGACCATCCCCGATAGAGGAGGACCGGTCTTCGGTCAAGGGTATACGAGTAGCTGCACTCCCCTGCTAGAACCTCCAAACAAGCTCTCAAGGTCCATTTGTAGGAGAACGTAGGGTAGTCAAGACTCCAGACACATCCAAATGAGGCACTGCACGTGGCAGTCTGCCTTTCTGGAAAAAAATAAATAAATAAATAAATAAATAAAAAGCAGAAGCATTAATTTGCCAACAAATGTCCATCTAGTCAAAGCTATGGTTTTTTCACTAGTCATGTGTGGATGTGACCATTGGACTATAAAGAAACTTGAGCACCAAAGAATTGATGCTTTTGAATTGTGGTGTTGGGGAAGACTCTTGAGAGTCCTTTGGACTGCAAGGATATCCAACCAGTCCATCCTAAAGGAAATCATTCCTGAATATTCATTGGAAGGACTGATGCTGAAGCTGAAACTCCAATTCTTTGGCCACTTGATGCGAAGAACTAACTCATTGAAGCCTCTGATGCTTGGAAAGGTTGAAGGCAGGAGGAAACGGGGATGACAAAGGATGAGATGGTTGGATGGCAGCAAGACTCAATGGACATGAGTTTGAGTAAACTCCAGGAGTTGATGATGGACAGGGAGGCCTGGCGTGCTGCAGTCCATGGGGTCGCAAAGAGTCAGACAGGACTGAGTGACTGAACTGAACTGAACTGATAGATTTCTAGGCCTTTTCTCAAATTTACTGGATCAGAATCTNCCGAGGCAGCCTCTATTTCGCAGACTATGCTGCTGCTAAGTCGCTTCAGTCGTGTCCGACTCTGTGCGATCCCATAGACGGCAGCCTATCAGGCTCCCCCGTCCCTGGGATTCTCCAGGCAAGAACACTGGAGTGGGTTGCCATTGCCTTCTCCAGTGCATGAAAGTGAAAAGTGAGAGTGAAGTCGCTCAGTCGTGTCCGACCCTCAGCGACCCCATGGACTGCAGCCCACCAGGCTCCCCCGTCCATGGGATTCTCCAGGCAAGAGTACTAGAGTGGGTCGCCATTGCCTTCGCGGACTATAGATGTTGATTATTGTTTTCACCCAGGAGGGGTTCTTGAAAATACTTGGCTTGAGAAGCCTGTGCTGCTGATCAATTACAGCAACTGACAAGATCAGATTTTATTTTCTGTCGATTTCTCTGGCAAAAACAGGGAGAGTGAATTGAGACTATGCAGGGTGGGGAAAGAGAAACCTGGAAATATCCGTGTGTATTACAGTAGCATCATAAATTAGAAGAAGACAGGTAAGAAAAGGTAAGATATTAAGGGGATGGATGGGAGGAAGAGGAAGTCTAAACTGATGCCCTCTCCCTAAGCACACACACACTTTCTTTTCCATCCTCCTTGTTTACTTTTCGTAACATTTATTGTCATATAAGATACTATATATTTATTATCTATCTGGAATTTTGATAGAATGTAAATCCCAACAGGTAAGGGGGTTTTCATATTTCTTAAAATGTACCTTTGTATGCCCTGATTCTAGAATAATGCTTGGGCAGAGAAGACATTCAGAGAACACTTGTGGAAAGAAAGAATGACCGATGCTTTGGTTTCTAGCTCCATAAGATTTGGAGGACATAATAATGAATGGGTTTGTCTTTTATTCTCACAAGCCACACCTTGTAAATGTCACTAGACAGTTGAAAGGCCAGTGGGAGGTAAGGGTTAGCAGATATAAGCTACTACATATAGAATGGATAAACAACGAGGTCCTACTGTATAGCACAGAGAACTATATTCAATGTCCTGTGATAAACCGTAAGGGAAAGGAATAGTAAATAAGAATTATGTATAACTGAAGCACTTTGCTGCATAGCAGAAATTAACATAACATTGTGAATATACTTCAACTAAACAAATAAAATTTTTTTTTTTTTTTTACATTTAAAGAAAGAGGCCAGTGACAACTCAGAAGAGAGGACTGAGATGGATTAATCTGGCAGTAAAAGAAAGTATCCAGAAAAAGTATGTAAAGTAAGAAGAAAAGCAAACAAGAACAGCTGGGCACCCCTAGAACTGCAAGTCATTTTCAAACAGGAATAAGAGTATATATTCAATTTCATCTAATTCTGACTTAACACAGACGTTACTCAATTTGACATAGGTAGGCAAGCCATATTTTTCAAACCTGCTGGAGGTGGTGATCTTTATCAGTTTTTTCCAGCTCACCTTTCTGCAAAGATTCACTTTCATTGAACTATACAGGAAAAGCACTATTATCAACTTTGTTGATCAGTTAAACCTCTATATCTATTTGCTTCTTCTAATTGGTTGAACCATATCAAATTGCTAGTATTTTACTATTTCCTTCTAATAAAAAAAAAAAAGACATATGTCCAACCTAATAGATTAGAGGTTACATCATCCTAGCAATCTTGTTTACCTGAAAGAGAAACCAAGGCAGTGTCATAAAACTCTCATTAAACAGGTTTGTGGAGAAAAAAAAAAAAAAAATCCTGTTATAATTCTGCCATTCTATGAAAGTACCCTTAGGTCATTCTGCTCCTCGGAAGCCCCTGAAATTATTCTATTCTTGGAGACCCTTGGAGTTACTCTCAACCTGGGAGAGTCTTATTCAGTCTTTCTACCTACTGGATATATATATTCAGAGGCCATGGGAACTTGTCTCAGCCTTTGACCCTTTCCCCCAGTAGCAGGTAACATTGCCTTAACAAAAATCAAGAGCTTTAAAAATCAGTTTAAGAGGAGCTTTTGTAAGTAAATATTCCAGGAAGAGAGTCACAATGGTTTAAATTTAGTCTCAGCTGTTCTAACAGCAGGCTTTGATAGCAGGAAGGACGACTGAGGGCTTGAGTCTATGGGGCATCTGAAAGGTGGGGGAAGGCTGAGGGGGGATGGGGGGTCATTAGACAAATGGGGTGACGACACACTCAGGTTGGGGGTGTTCTCGTGGGCGAGGGCACATCTATGGATTCACCAATACAAGGCTGATTGGTAAATCATTTTCCCTCAAAATTCTTTCAAGGACTCAAAGGATGTTTGGTAAATGAATTTCCTGTGGAATCCTGTATGGAATTCATGAAGGTATGAGCTTCTTTTGAAGATTTATACTGTACATGTTTATATTGTACATGTGAGTGTATTGTGAAAGCTAGAAAAATACAAGGTAGGTATTTATCATGATGAAATCAGTAACAAGCAGTTGTTTTGATGTGCTTTTTGTTTTGTTAAAATATTCCTAGTCACCTAATTTGCTAAAAGCTAAATTTAAATAGTGTCCACATTGCAAAATACCACTTCCTACTGCTGGTCTAAGTATATGCTACCAATTTCACAGCAGTAAACACTCTAATAGGTGTTAAGAAGTTATAAAATATGAAAATTTCAAATTAGGAAATAGTAATGTTATTGTTTGATGGAAGAACATAACAACAAAAACAGAACACTCAAGTCAATTTTTCTTAAACTGTAACTTTATTTGGAGCAGAATTTTCCTTAAGTAAAGTTAACGTTTTTAAACACCTTAGGACAAACTATTCAAAAAGGAACATTTTATTTCAGAAGGGGCTTGAGTAAATAGTTTTTGGTCCTCCTATCTTCTCATCATTATGAATATTTGCTTTATAATTAAATATATTCTTAGTTGCTCCCTTGTAATCAAGTCAAGTGACGAAATTGCTGTCAGTACTGAAACATCCGAGATCAGAAGACTATTCAGGCCATTTTAAATTCACATTAGCAGTGTCTGTAAGAAACTGATAATACAGATTAATGTGATATTTGCCCCCCAGTTTGTCTTCTGTTGGTTTCCATGAGAAGGTCCTCACAATAAATTATATAAAATACAGTACTTTGGTTGGAAATTGTAAAAATAATTCTAAAAATTAACCATATATCTTAAACAAGTTGCTACAGTATGCTTTAAATGATAGAAAATAATTAGTACATCAAACATTTTCTTATAAACATATTGCTTTGGATCACACACAGAGCTAAAACATACAGCCTGTATTCTTTTTCTCTCCTAAATGGCACAAAACAATGGCTTGATGCCACTTCGTAAGAAAACATGGTGCCTGTGAACTCCAACAGTACTGGTGATTTGTACTTAAAAACAATTCTGTTTTACATGGCTTGTCTGGAGTCAAGTGTTCAATTTTTTATCATTCCAGAATATGATACAATATCCGTTAACTAGATGTTTATGGTCCTTGAAGCAAGAGATCTGTAAGAAACTGCTTGAGGAAATCGGTTTTCTTCCTGTTTAAATCATATACGAGCTGGGTGAGGGCTTAGTAATTAATGGCAGCTTACTGTGAAATGAACAAGCACATGAAGAATAGCTTTTAGCTCATGCAACTTTCCCTGCAGTTCACACACGTACCCTTTGGCATAACTGCTGTCGCCGAACCCTTGGGCACTACACCATCTCCTGACGTCCCATAAAACTTTATGTCTGACATGAGGTACAGTCATGGATAGGTATAGTTAAACTTATCATTCCTCTTGGTGTCTTGTAGTAGATTTTATAATCTTATAGTAACTAAAAATACAGGCAACAGGCAATATTTTCTTTTTACTTAACAAAGTATTGGTGACTTTTCCCTTTCTACAGTAAACAGCTTGTATGCTCAGTGCATCCTTTATCCATTTCAGGGTGAGAATCAAAGCGAACTTTCGAAGATTTTGCTAGTTCTTTAGAACTGACCTTGTTTTTTTTTCAGCCTTCGAGTTTACTCAATGCAGTGTCAGCTTCTTGACTTTCAAATGAATAAGGGGAATTGTCTGCTGATAAACAAAGGAAAGAGGAAGAGGACGAAAAGAGAAATATTTTCTGCACTGAGGCCCTACAAAAGTAATAGAAAAACAATTCTGTAATGTATAGTAAACAGGTAAGTAGGTTTTTCAATTAAAATGTAACGACCTTAACATAAGCTAGAGGACCAAAAATATGGCATTCATAATCCATCTGGTTCTCTAGAGGGTATTTACGATTTTAAAACAGCTTTCTAGCAAGGTGGATAAGCTTTCAGATTAACTTACTTTTTATTCCTAATACAGAAAGGGGAAATAAATATTAACCACATAGTAAAGGACTCATCTCTGAAAACACATTCTCTGTTGATCAAGATAATGAGAATATAATACAGAAATAAATTCAGCTTCAAGTTGTGCTTACATATTCATATTTATTTCCTGAAGCTTTGCTACCAGTTTGTTAACAGGAAAATATGACCTCTCAAATCCACATCCATCATTTGCTGTTCTCATGCCCCCAGCAATCATGGTGCTTGGTCAAGTACCTTTTTGAGTCAGATTCTCGAAAACACAAATTGCTCCCTGGTTTTAGGGGAGGGCCCTTTGGGAACCATGGGCTGCAACATATTAATACATCAACACAAAATTTACCCACTTATTAGGCTGAACCCTATCAAAGTACCAATGTTCATTTTCACCTAACATTTTAACTTACAAAAATGACAATTTCACTGACTCCACTTGCTATATCCTAGAACCAAACAAAAGTGACTTGAGCCCTGGGAGAAAGTGAGTCTGTGCACTCTGGAGATGATGTCGTGTTCACTGGCAGTGACCTTCTTTCTTATCTTTCAGGTAATCACGAGTGGAGGCGAGCGTGCCTGACAGAGGTGGATCAAAGTGGACTTCCTTTTTCTGTCTCCAAACTAGCTTTGTCATTTTCAAAATTGCTGTAAACATTCCTCTCAATGGAACAGCCTCTGCTCAATGGAGTTCTCACTGTTGAAAGAAACTACACAAGGGTTTAGAGTTCTTCAAATGTGGCACGTGATGGACACTTGACATATGGTAACTGTGGCTTCACAGACCAGTGGGACCTCTGCCATCTATTTTTTCTTGATCCCCAAATTGCCCTGATAATTGGACCGGAGGGCAGACAATGATTATTCATGGTCTATCTCTGGCCAGGCCTGGAGAGCTAAATGCAACATTCTAAGGGTTGTGCTACTTTGAAACTTTACTTTTGGGTCATGCATCTAGGCAGGGATGTAGCTTAAGTCACTGTGTTAACCTTTATGTGGAGAACCTTTTGGCTTCAAAAGCTTCCCTTTTATGGGTACTTATAGAAAGTGACTTCAAAAATGGAAGAAAATAGAATGTGATGGCATAGCTTGGTTTCAGCTGGATTATCACCAGCCACCAAAAAATGTGTTGTAAACATTTCTAAAAATATTTACTTAGAGTTCTTTCTTCTGGGGAGTAAAAGGAAAACAAAGTGAATTATGTAACAGTACTTTCAGAACAGCACAGCGGTATTAAAAAGTCAAGCCAATAACATGGTATTGAGAAACGGCAGATGGTCAGTTTTCTAGCACTGACGTCAGTCCAGAAAAGCTTAAAGTACCGAATATGCCACATTTAAAATTTAACCACTTCACAAATATCCACACACGTTGAGGAAACAACCCTTTATCGCGTAGCTGTAAATTGCACCCCTGTTGCAATACTGCATCAATATTATTATATTTTTAAAAATCTGTATAAAATATTATCTGGAACCCCAAAGGAAAATCAATTAATCTTTAAAAAGTTCCTTACAAAGTTGACTGTATAAAATGCTAAAACATAATCCATATATACAAAATGCTGCTGTTTAAGAAAATAATGGGACCCAGTTTTAGAATAAAATAACTTTGTACAAAAAAAAAGTACTGCATTCAAATCAATATTAAAAAAAAAAACTTTAAAAAAGAATATCGAAATGTCTCAGTTCAGAAGAATAACTATAAAGTGTTTGCTTTTCCACCAACTGAAAGTCTCTTGCAGGTGGAATACCAGCTGGCCAAGGGACAGGGTCCTACTGTTCCCTACAAAAGGTTTCGTGACAGTCATCGCCGAGATGCATACTTGGCGATCCAGTCCGTCCTGCCGTGTACAGGCTGGGCGGCTGGAGGCCGGGGAAGCAACCCAGGAGTGCTTCTAGGCTGGGTGTGGAAAAACGGTCGCCCAGGGTGAGGTCTCACAGCCTTCAAGGAAGAATAGCCTGTAGGGAAAGAGAAAGGTGGGTCTGATTGATTGGGCCCACACAAAGTATAGCAAAGAGCATTTCGGTGACATACATATCAGAAAAGCAGAGCTCGAGAGAAGCCACGTTCCTGGAGCTGGCCCTCCCAATTAAGGACAATCTCACCCTACAGCAGTCAGGCCAGAAACACTAGCGTCATTCCTATGTGTGCTCAGTTGCGCAGTCATGTCCAGCTCTTTGAGGCTCAATGGATGGTAGCTCCCCAGGCTCCTCTGCCCGTGGAATTTGTGGTGGTTTAGTCACTGAGTTGTGTCCAACTCTTGCAAACCCTTGGACTGTAGACCCTCAGGCTCCTCTGCCCAAGGAATTTTCCAGGCAAGAATACTGTAAGTGGGTTGCCGTTTCCTTGCATCTTCCAGGCCCGTTCTGCCTGCAGGCCCATTCACTAACAGCCCAAAATACAGTTTGCTTGTTCACCTCCTGTAGATCTTTACCCGATGGCTCCTCTACAGTGAGGTCTCCTTCAGCCGCCCTGTGTAAAATGCCCATCTGCACACTACACTCCTGCCCCCGTACTCCCTGCTCCCTGCTTTATTTTCCCCTTAGCACTGTGGAGCATCTTATTTGGTTTACTTGCTGTCTGTGGAGTACAGGTTCCAGGAGGACAAGGAATTTTGTTGTCTCCTTCATTTGTGGACCCTAGGCCTACCACGTTTGGCACAAAGCCCTTGTTTAATAACTATTTTTGAATAAATTCAGAAATAATAATAATCCCAAACAGAACTTACCCGGGGAAGGGTCAGGAATAGGTGCCAAGTGGACCCNAGCACAAGGTACAGGGCCAGGGCTATTTTAGGTGTACTCCTTCCAGGTGATGGACTCATGCCATGAAAGTGACCAGAGAGGAAACCACTGAGGCTGTGATTGATATTGGAGAGGCAGCAGCTGGGAACTGAGGTCACCAGCCAGCAGTCTGCAGGCATGCTGAGCAGGAAATTGCTCAAATAGACAGAGGCTGACAGCCCAATTCTCTCAACCTTCTTTTGACTCATGTGTGTCCCTGGGATGTATAGCTCTTCTTACAAGGTAAGTGTTAAAGAAGGCAAAGAAGGAGGGGAGAAGGAGGAGGAATTTCATTGGAAAGACCATGAAGTGAGATGGAGAGCGACCTCTGCTTCCAAGGACAGCAAAGGCAAAAAAAAGTCAAGCGGGGGATGAGGAGCAGAGTGGGTGGCTCAGAAAATGGTGAGCGGCCTTCTGATTATTCCCCATGCACACGTGTGGTTTTCCTCTTCCTGGAGCATACATGTGAGTGCAGCCACGCGCAAGCTATTCTCTGTCTGCATCACTAGCTCTGTCTACAGTGAACAAATACGCTTTCGTACCGGTGAGCGGCAATCCAGTTCATGTGCGATGACCAGACACCCAACCGCAGGTTTGCTCACCAGCTGATCAGAATTTGACAGACCATCTCTTTCAGGAATGCCTCAAGGAGTCACTGTGGCAGCGGGTTAAGCCCTTTAACTCAAAAACCCTTTTCCTCGTGGAGACGTGAGTCTGACAATAATAAATTGTAAAGCCCTCTTTATCCCTGAACTTTCTTCAGAAGAACATTCCTTCTATAAAACAAACCACCAGAATGTTTGAAGATGAAAGTGTTAACGTGAGTGTCCAAACCTGGAAGGACACTCGACAACAAGGCACCCGAGGGGAATGTGGAATGTGACCGAGTTACTTAAGCAGCTGGGAAGAGGGAGGAAATATGGCCAGTGAACAGGAACAAAATAAGATGTCTGGAACCTCTTCCCTGAAAGACAAGCTTTTGCCAAGCGCCTCTCTGGCAGGAAATGCTCAGCTGTTCTGGCCAAATGGCCAGATCCTGATTACTGCTTCTAGCTGGGTTGGATTTCTGGTTCTCCGTGAGTAGCAAACATTGCTAACTCGCAAGCATTCACCAGACTCTCATGGACTGCAGTCGTCTTTCCGGTCTCTTTGCTTAAAATGCACCGCCAGCCATGGCTGAGGCCTCTGGTGGACGAGCAGCAGGATGAACTGGGCAGATTCACTTGGAGGAAGACGAAGTCGGTTTTAGAGCTTTGAGAGAAGAGGCTTCCAGGCAAGGGTACCTTCCGCTCTTAGCCAGATGTTTGCTTTGAGCGTGAATTACCAGTCCAAGTCTAAGAGTGGCTGCAGCTTTCGCATCTAAGTGAGATTCAGGGGCCAATTAAAGTCTCTATCAGTTTAATAGAAAAAGAAGTAATATAAAAAAAAAGGACCGATTCTGTGGAGGATCTCACGTGACTCATTTTCGAGAGACATACTTCCAGAAAGAAGGCATCTTGTTTTGGCTTGGCAAAGGCTTCCAAAGAGAGGCAGGTCAGCTGCATCAGGCAGAGAAGAAGGAGCACAACAGAGATGCTTCAGGGAGGAGTAACCTGCAGGCTCTGAGTGGTCGGTGAGTCTCATCCACGTCACTTAAAGAAAGAGTCAGGCCCAGATAAGCTAGGTGGGTGCAATGATGTGTCAGGAGGGAGACCCTCAGAGGTCGGGTGAGGGAGCAGGCGGCCACCCAATGTCTGAGGGAAGAGAGCTGCCTGGATGCCAGACCCTGGGCTTGAGACCAAGCTTCGCTGCCGAGAGCTGTGTTTCCCTCCAGCAAATCACCGAGTCTCTGGGTCTCAGGTCTTGTCATCGTGAAACTCAAGATGCTACGACTTTCCTCATCAGGTGGTTGTGGGGAGGAAATAAGACCAAGCGTGTAAAGCACCTAAGGTGCCGCCTGGCCCATAACAGCTACTCAGTAAATGGTAGATGGTGTGTGAATAGCTGAGTGCTGGGGAGATGAGATGGGTGGGGAGTGGGGTCACACAGGCCATGCCATGCTCTGTGGTTTCTGAGTGGAAGAGTAACTGGTAATTATGACAGAAGAGGGAGAAATGATGAGCCCTGGGGGAGGCAGATAATCTGGAAAATTCAGGCATTTGTGTCCACTGAGCAGATGGATATATGGACCTGAAGCAGGGGTCGGTAAACTTTTCTGTCAAGGGACAGACAGTATAAATCTTAGGCTTTCCTGGTCATATACAGGCCCCACTGCAACTACTCAGCTTGGCCAGTGTAGCATGAAATCAGCCATCGATAATATGCAAACAAATGACATAGCTGCATCCCAACGATATTTTAAAATAAAAACAGGCAGTAGGCTATTTACTGACCCCTGATCTAAACACATAAGTAAGATAAAAGGTGTGAAGGGGCTGCTGAAGGAAGGGGGAACGAATAAAATCCCTTGGGAGGAGAAGTCAAAGCAAAGGAAAAAAATGGCTGAGAAGAGAGTGTGAGACATTATTATTTAAAGGGTGAACCCATACAACCCTTGGTGAAAGACAAGAGAGAAGGAGAGGAGGTGGGTCAAAGCAGAGGCCACAAACATGGGAGAGGAGGGGAGGAGGAGAGGAAGTGGTACACAGGCAAGAAAATGCCTGAGAAAAGGATTGGCAGCTAGGAGAGCAGCTTGTGGCTGTCAGGAGAGCAGCTTCAGCAGAAGGCCTGCTTCAATGAAGTGGAAAGTCAGTGGTGGGGGGAAGTGATGGCAGAGGGGCAGCCTGGAAAGTGAGGTCAGGAAGAGGGATGGGTGGGAGGTCCAGGGGAGGGAGGGTTGAGTCTGGTTAGACAGAACAATGGGCACATTGATAGACGGAAGACAAGGAGCCAGTGGAAAGGAGTTTAAAGATATGGAAGGTTCATANGTGATGGCAGAGGGGCAGCCTGGAAAGTGAGGTCAGGAAGAGGGATGGGTGGGAGGTCCAGGGGAGGGAGGGTTGAGTCTGGTTAGACAGAACAATGGGCACATTGATAGACGGAAGACAAGGAGCCAGTGGAAAGGAGTTTAAAGATATGGAAGGTTCATAAAAGCCAAAGGGGTCTCAGTGTCCATCGATGGATGAATGGACAAACAATATATAACAGATCCACACAACGGGCTGTTAATCAGCCTTAAAAAGGAAGGAAATCCTGACATGGGGATGAATCTTGAAGACATTCTAAGTGAAATAAGCCAGTCACAAAAAAGACAAATACTGTATGACTGCACTTATATGAGGGACCTAGTGTGCTTGAATTCACACAGATAGAATGCAGAATGGTGCTGGCCAGGGGCTGGGGGGAGGGATTCATGGGGAATTTTTGTTTAATGGATAAAGAGTTCCTGCTTTGCAAAATGAAAAGGGTCCCGGAGATGGACGCTGCTGATGGCAGTACAATAATGTATATACTTAATGCCACTCAACTGTACCATTTTTAGGTCAAATACGCAATTCTGAATCTATTTTGAGCCCTCTGGGTTCTAGCATGGGACACCTTTGTCATTCCAATAGTGTCTGCTATTTCTCCGACTATCTACCTGGCAACCTGCCATTTTCCTTTGAGTTTCTGTTAACCTTAATGCACAGGCTTTGTTTGTGGAAAATGTGCAAAAAAGCTTTCCTCAGAGACGACTATACAATAAGATTACTGCATATTTCAATTTCTGAATGGTACGACAGATTTTAGTTTACTATGTAAAGTGGTGCAAATCTTTTTAAAAGTGTTTTAAAAGGTAAATATTATGTACATTTCATCATAACTTGAAAGAAAAGGGGCATTAGTGAGAAACTAGTGAAAGCTGAATAAATCTGTGGTTAACAATCTATTACCAAGATTTAAATAAAGTACATGAATACACATGAAAAAAACTTTTACAAAAAGTACATGCACTAATATAACACCACAATCTTCTTCTCTTAGCTGTTAACTGTATTGTTGTCATCTGCCTCCTTTTTCAGCTTCAGTGAAACAATTCTAACTGTATCAACTATAAATCTATCATGTATAAAGCAAATTTAATCAACCATATGTAAATTATTCCCTCATGTGTTAATAAATACCTTGACCTCCCGAAGGTTCATGCATTCTTCCCAGGAATAAAACTTTCTTTTCATTCTAAAAGAGAAGAGAGAAACAAACAGCATGCTTACTCCCAATAACAGGCTATGCTTTATCTTTGAAAAAAAAAAAAAGGTTTTCATTCTGGACCTAATGAACAGTGCTTAAAGTGGGTTCCAATTTCTACCAAATATTATACTATCCAAAACAGCACTTTACTTAGAAACCTGGCAGTGGAATCAACTTTACTGCACAAAAGTTCCCCAAGAGAGTTAGTACAGTGTACTGCAAAGAGGTCTGGATTGATGTCTTGTTCTGTCATTAATTAGCTGACCATGGGAAAACTCCATGGGCTTATTTTATCTAGACCAGAGCTGTCCAATCAAACTTTCTGTATTGGTAGGAATGTTCTGTGCTGTCCAGTATGGGAGCCATTAGATGCACGTGACTACTGAGCAGTTGGAGTGAGGCCAGTTAAACACAGAAACTGAATTCTTAATTTAAATTTTAAATTTAAATGACACATGATTACTTGCCGCCGTCTTGGACTGCACAAGGACAGGCCCTCTGGTACAGGGGTTGGCAAACTATGACCCATAAGCCAGCTCCCCCTGACCACCTGATTTGGTACAGCCCACAAGACAAGAAGGGCACTCATCTTTTGCTTTATTTTATTGTAAAAATATTTATTTATTTGGGTCTTAGTTGCTGCACATGGGACCTTCACTCTTCACTGTGGCATGTGGGACCTAGCTCCCTGACCAGGGACTGAACTTGCACTGGGAACATGGAGTCTTAGCCACTGACGCCCCAGGGAAGTCCCTCACCGGTTTCTATATGGTCGCAGAAAACAAAAGAAAAATAGTAAATCATGACATGCGAAAGTGATCTGAAATCCAAGCTTTCAGTTTCCACAAATGAAGCTTTGCTGGAACACAATCACTCCCATTTGTTTCTATATGATCTGTGGCTGCCTTCCCACTGCGACAGCAGAGCTGGGCTGTGACGGAGACTGTATGGCCTGCAAAGCCCAAAATATTTACTGCTTGGCCGTTTGCAGGAAAAGTGTGCCAACCCCTGGCCCAGAGCCTGAGGAGAGAGACAGGGAGCCCGGTGAGCTGGCCAGAAGCTAAGGGTTCCCACTTTCACAGCACTTCAGCCACATCCTCTCGTTTCAACCTTATGGCAGCCCCACGAGACAGATGGGATGGGAGGAAACTAAGAAGCAGAGAGGTTATGCCATTTCCCCAAGGTCTCATCGCTGGCTACTGAAAGACCAGCTCTCATCTCTCCTTCTCACTCTGACAAGTCTGTCCCCAATGTCCCATCGTTCCTCAGTTGAGTGATCAGTCCCTTTATTCATGCCCTAGGTACTTTTTTTAGCCCCTGCTACGTGGCAGAGGCCCAGGCACTAGAGAGACATTCCTCATGGCACCAACCTCGGAACAGGAAGGCAGGTGATCAACCATCTTCTGTGTTGAGTGCTATGGAGGAGAGGGTCAGGGCATCGTGAAACTGGGCCCCAAAGTGACCTAACCTTGTCTAAGGTATCAGGGAACAGTTGTCCAGGGAAGTGNGTTCCTCAGTTGAGTGATCAGTCCCTTTATTCATGCCCTAGGTACTTTTTTTAGCCCCTGCTACGTGGCAGAGGCCCAGGCACTAGAGAGACATTCCTCATGGCACCAACCTCGGAACAGGAAGGCAGGTGATCAACCATCTTCTGTGTTGAGTGCTATGGAGGAGAGGGTCAGGGCATCGTGAAACTGGGCCCCAAAGTGACCTAACCTTGTCTAAGGTATCAGGGAACAGTTGTCCAGGGAAGTGGTATTAAACCAAGGCCTGAAGGACCAGGGGAATTTGGCCCACTTGGAGGCGTGAGGTAGGGAGTTGCACAGGAAGGCGCAGGGCAGAAAGGCATCTGGTGAGCTCAAGAAGCCAAAGGCCAGCGTGGCTGGGGTGAAGTAGACAAGCGGTGAGCGGGAGGAGATGCACCAAGGAAAACAGGAAGGGGCCGATCTGTAAGACTGGGGGCTTGATCTTACATCTGATAGGAAGAGATTAAAAGCTCCTAGTTTGGGTTCTTTGAAAGCACAGTCTGAGGCAAGGACTCGGATGTAGGGAGTTTACTGGGAAGTTAATTCCAGGAAACCAGGGCAGGGAGCAGGGAATCTAAGAACAGACAGCCAGGGTAAGAACCACGAGTATAAAGGATAAAACTCACTTTTTAATAGCAATCAGTTCCCCAGACTCGATGCTTCTTCCCAGCAGGACGGAACCATAGGTTCCATCCCCGAGTTGCTTGATGGTTGTGTATCTATTCATGGTGTGCCCGCTCAGGCCGGACACTCATCTCAGGGCCGAGGCGGATCAGTCCTGCAGCCGCAGCCGACCTCCCCAGAGTGTAACCAGATTTTTCTATGGCAGCACCAGCACAAGGTATTCAATAGAACGTGACTATCTTCCAAATACATATTTTCAAAGATGAGTCTCCTGCCTGTAGTGAACGATAAGAGACAAGGATAAACGTTAATGGACATTTCTTAGTCTGTCTAAATCAGGAGCCAGCTGTAACCCCCCAGCTCACCATCCGTGATTTGTAAATAAAGTTTTATTGGCACACAGTCATGCCCACTGCATATTATTGGCAGCTGTTTTCATGCTACACAGCCAAGTAGGTGTGACATGGACCGTATGGTCCACGAAGCCTAAGGGTCGTTTTACTGTGCCCTTTACAAAAAAATGTTTGTCTACTTCTGGTCTAAATAGTGCTCTTTTCTAATTTTTTATAAAACAAGAGATAGAATTCTTGGAAAGTGATTTCACCACTGACTTAGAAATTAATCAGCTGCAATTTAATACCTTTCTGCTGACTAACCACTGTAGGCAAACACTACATGATAACTACAGCTGATAGAAATTGCTGAGCTACAAAACTCCATGCTAAATATGCTGTGTTCTGTGTAATTCAGCTATAATTAACAATGTAAACACACAAAGGCCAAGAAATGCTTAAATTAAGGTTCTCCTGATATAGAACTTACATGTACTCCATGGACTGTTTGTGGCTAAGCAAAGATAGTATTTTAATATTTTTATTACTAGACATTTGGAAGCTGAACAAAGAGCTAGTAATTTTTTTAAGGCCTGCATGCTGGGTGTGTCAGAGAAGGCGATGGCACCCCACTCCAGTACTCCTGCCTGGAAAATCCCATGGACGAAGAAGCCTGGTAGGCTGTAGTCCATGGGGTCGCTGAGGGTCGGACATGACTGAGTGACTTCACTTTGACTTTTCACTTCCATGCATTGGAGAAGGAAATGGCAACCCACTCCAGTGTTCTTGCCTGGAGAATCCCAGGGACGGGGGAGCCTGGTGGGCTGCCGTCTATGGGGTCGCACAGAGTCGGACACGACTGAAGTGACTTAGCAGTAGCAGCTGGGTGTGTCTCTTTTAAAATCATTCACTTGTGTTTTTTTTTAAAGATAAGTTATTGATTTGTTCATTTATAAAACTAAGAGTCATTCAGTCTGCCTATAATGAAGAAAATGTAGTATGTAACTTAAGTGATTGCAATGCCTTTTAGGCAAACATTAATAAAATGTAAATACTTTAAGTAAGAACACTAAAGGCATTAAAAATACATCTGTCAAACTAATAATCTGAAAATTCAAAAGATCAGAAAAGAATGGTTAGAAGTACGTGACATTCTGCAGCTAAATCCAGTCAATGCAACTTTTCCTTCCAAAAGAATTCCAATCAATAAGAGGGAATTAAGAAATTCACTATTAGGCAAACTTCACAATTTGTTACAGACAAGATTCGCAGATGGATGCAAATACTGGTTGATGAATGTTTGGGGAGAAACAGGGGACAAAAAATCAGGTGAAATAAGTCTGAGAAAGATAAAGACTGTATGATATCACTTAAGGTGAATCAGGGAAAAGGTGTCTAGGTATTCTTTGTACTGTTCTGGCAACTGTGTAGTATGTTTGAATTATTATAAACTAAAAGTTGAAAAAAATTCTCAAAATGGTAGAGGAATGAAATCTTTAAAAAAGATATGTATCTTAAGCATTTTTTTGGCCTAAAATATTTTAATGTGGATTTACTTAATAAAACCTAATATGAGCTTGTTTGTAAGACAGAACACATCATACATCATGGCTTCCCCACGTCACAATTAGTGCGCTATGGACTACTTTGGATTCAAGCTGTGTCTCAACGTAGAAACAGCATTTGGGCCACAACATAAGCAATTTGGGGCTCTGTGTTTTTCTTTCTTGTTTATATTTATCTCCATTTGTTTTTTATGTGGGGTTTCCCAGGTGGCTCAGGGGTAAAGAGTCTGCCTGTCAAAGCAGGAGACACATGAGATTCTAGTTCAATCCCTGGGTTGGGAAGATCCACTGGAGAAGGGAATGGCAACCCACTCCAGTATTGTTGCCTGGAGAATCCCATGGACAGAGGAGCCTGGCAGGCTACAGTTCATAGGTCACAAGAGTCAGATAAGACTTAGAGACTAGACGACATTTTTGTTATGACAATATGGTTTTTGCATGATTCATAATTTCATTTTCCAAGTTAAAATTCCCAAACCATTGTTTTATGTCATCTTTCTTAAAAAAAAAAAAAAAAAAATCACTGGAACTTTGTCAAAAATCAGGTAACTAATAAATTACATGCTTTTTTAAAAAAAAGTAGCCTTTGACCTAAAGACAGTGGGAAGCCATTTTTTTTTAACAAGAAAATAACATGATCAGATTTGCATTTAGTAATCCAGTTAGTTAGAATATTCTTCTTAATGTCCAACTTAAACCTGACTATTCTAATTTCTTCACACTGCATTTTTTGTGGACTTAAAAAAACCATCTCATGAAAATGTGTATGATCATCAAATCAGTAATCAGATGTGTACCTCTCAGCCTCCTCTTGCTGTAATTACACAGCCTTTCCTCATAGGACCCATTTTTCCACTCCTTTAATTATCTTTGGCATTCATCTCTGAATCCTCACACATTTTTCCATCTCCTTGATGAACTATGGTGACCAAAATTTAATAATGATCTACATTCCAGTAGCATGTGGGCTTTCCCTTTTTTTTAAGGGGGGACAATGGGCATTATACTATAATAATAATAATTCATATCTATTATTAATCATAGAAGCCTTTCTTTGATAGTTACTTCCTCATCGACTAAAACTGTATAATTGGGAAAATGTCTTCCTAGATTACCATTGAGAAAGCTGTCTGGAAAAAATTAAGAGCTTTATCAAAATCATGATAGAGTCGGTCATTCATTCAGTACACAGTCACCCTGGGATTCCTCCTTGCTACCATCAGTCACATTATCATAGAACAAAACTCAATTACTCTGGCAAGATTTGACCCTCAACACACCATAGCAGTTGCTTTTTAATTTTATTTCGAGTAATCGCATACTGTTGTAAAATGGATCCGACTAAAGTCTCTTTGGGCACTGAAGTCAGGTTGACAGAGTCTAATTTTATTCATACCGAGATGCCAAGCACTATGTAAGGCTTCTGGGGTACATTATGGATAAGGGAAGGTCCTTCCTCTAAATGACTCACAACTGGCACGTATGTGGAAGTTGCTGGAAACACTATGAACCCACAGTAGAGAGAGCAGCCAATTCTTGGGAGGAGGGAGAGATCTGAAAACCCTTCAGAGCAAAAGCAGTTTTGAGGTTTGAAGAATGAGTGAAGTTTTATGATACAGAAAAGGGAGAGAAAGGAATTACAGATGGGAAAAAAAAAACTCTGCCAAAGGTTAGCAGGTATAAGAGCTTGGTATGCTCACAAGGGGGCAAATGCTTAGTTGTTCCTACCCTGTGTAAACTGTAGAATCACTTGGGAAATTTTTAACAGATACTGATGCCCAAGTCCCATTTCTAAGAGAAGGTCAAGGGTAGGGACTGAGTTCTGGTAGTTTAGAAAGCCCTTCAGGGGATTCCAATGTGCAACCCAACTGTGAAGTACAAGGCTAGGGCATAAATGCCATGGAGGGCAGTAAGGAAACGCAGGCTACTTTGAGTAGGGTCTAGTTGTGAAAAGGTATATTTGTCATGCAGGAATTTGGTCTTTACCCTGCCACAGGGGAACTCTCTGGGGTTTTTAAGCAGGGAAATCACATGAGGAAGACCCCCCCCCCTTGACTATGCAAACTGATGTTAGAATAGAGAGACTTGAGGCAGATAGACAAGCTTGAGAGTACTGCAACTATGTGCAACTATGTGGAAGGTCTGAACAAAGGTACTGGACAGGATGAAAGTTAGAGTGGGAGACGCTGTGGGATCTATTTTCTAGTGCTGAATCTGAAGTGTGTAAAAACCTCTCATTGGAGATGCTCTTAGGCTGTTCTATTTTTCCCCCCAAGATAGTGTATTATTGGAGTTCTTAGGAGGACAGCATTCAGACAAGGCTAATATATTGCAAATCTCTGGGGTATCATGGGGCACTACATGAATCGTGTCCACTGGAGTTTTGTAACATGGCAGCTGTGGGTCCAGAATAAGGGACGTGTGACAGTCTCAACATACACCTGGATTACTGTTCAACTCTGGCTAACAAACCTCAAGAAAGATATTAAAGAACATACTCAGTGTCTAAATGAAAGCAGAAGAAGAGTAGCTGAAAGCACAACAGAATACAGGAAGAAAAGGAGACTTAGGAGGCCACGTTGATTATTTCAAGTATACAGAGGGGTACCGGAGAGAAGGATTAGTTGCATTATATATGAATCCAGAGGACAGAACCAGGACAGCTATCTGAGTTGTCTATGCTCTAGTAAATTATTTTCTATCCTAAAAAAAAAAAGAAGTGGCATTATGCAAATTAACATTAGACAAAAAGTATCACTTGACCACAGTCAATTCTGAACATAACCTAGCAAGACGTGGTTAATGACATTTGAGATCAGTATTGTTCAGTTGTTCATCATTTTTGTGGTGGCCTGAATGTTATGACTCACGTTATGCTCTGAAAGGAAACGACAAAAACTCACTGCCGCTCTGGGAAAGCAACAGGGTGATGGACAACACGCTAGGAGAAAGAAAGACCGTATGAGATGCCAACATCCGACAGCCATGCTCCACTTGCTGCTTAATTTATAGAGCTCTGATTTTATTCAGGATTCAGTAGGATGGCAGCCACCTACTACAGCCTCAGGGCATGAACTAGGATTGGTCGAAGCCAAGCCAAGCAACTCTACTTCCTGTTGAATACTGTTTAGGAGTGGGATGATGGTCTGACTTATGCGACGGGAAGGAAAATGAGCCAGCGAGGGAAGAGAAAGTCTTCTGAGGGGGAATCTACTCCCTGATAGACACAGCTGGGGCTCCCCTGGTGGCTCAGCAGTAAAGAATCTGCTTGCAATTCAGGAGACCCGGGTTAGATCCCTGGGTCAGGAAGATCCCCTGGAGGAGGGCATGGAAACCGACTCCAGTATTCTTGCCTGGAGAATCCCGATGGACAGGAGCCTGGCGGGTTACAGTCCATGGGGTCGCACAGAGTTGGACACGACTGAAGCGACCAAGCAGCAGCAGCAGCAGAGACAGTTGGCCAAGAGGTTGCCCTGTGTTTCTGCCTTGAACATGGTTGTATAAAGCTGTGATGTTTAGAGCTGGGACAGTCTTCTGGTGATGATGAGATGCCAGCTCTCAAGATGAGAACCCCAAATGCTGAGGATGGACGCAAAGAAAGAAGCTGAGTCCTGGACATCACTGGGCTGCTGCATGATCCCTGAAAATATCTGCTTCAGATTTCTTGTTCTATGACAAATTAGTCTTGGTGGTGAAGCCACCATCAGGTTTTCCATCAAAGACAAATGAACGCATTCCTGTGGAACACGTACAGTGACTGGGGCACGGCAGCTGGGGTAAGTTCCTGGCGGGGTGGAGGCGACCACTGTGCTATAGCTGCACAAGGAAGAAGTCACTGTGTGGACCACTGGCCAGGAATCTCAGGGAAGGCATAGGGCCACTGATTTCTAAATAATGGCTCATTTCTCTTGTCAAGAGAAATCACTTGGCACTTACTGATCCATGCATCACTGACAAAAACCAATTTTTTAAAATTTTCCTTACAAATGATGTTAGTTTCCCACAGCGGCTGTTCACAAATTACCATACATTTGGTGACTTAAAACATCAGAAATGTATTCTCTGACATTTCTGGAGGCCAAAGCCTGCAACCATGATCACTGGACTGAGGTCAAGGTATTGGAACTTTCTCCAGAGGCTCAAGGAGGAATTCATTTGTTGTCTCTTCCGGCAACTGGAGGCTGCTGGTGCTCCTCAGCGCATGGCCACATCACCCCAATCCCTGCCTCTGCGGCCACATGCCTTCACCCTCTCTGTCACATCTCCCTTTGCTTCTCTCTGATGAAGACTGCTGCTCTGCTGCTGAGTCGCTTCAGTCATGTCTCACTCTGTGCGACCCCAGAGACGGCAGCCCACCAGGCTCCCCCGTCCCTGGGATTCTCCAGGCAAGAACACTGGAGTGGGTTGCCATTTCCTTCTCCAATGCCTGAAAGTGAAAAGTCAAAGTGAAGTCACTCAGTCGTGTCTGACTCTGCGACCCCATGGGCTGCAACCCACCAGGCTCCTCCGTCCATGGGATTGTCCAGGCAAGAGTACTGGAGTAGGGTGCCAGTGCCCCTCTCCGCTTATGAAGACTAGTGTTTGCATTTAGGGCCCACTCAGACAGGGCTTCTTCGGTGGCTCAGTGGTAACAAATCTGCCTGCCAGTGCAGGAGACACAGAAGAGGCAGGTTCGATCCCTGGGTCAGGTAGGTCCCCTGGAGGAGGGCTTGGCAACCCACTCCACAGTACTTTTGCCTGGAGAATCCCACAGCAGAGGAGCCTGGCAGGCTACAGTCCACAGGGTCGCAGAGTCGGACGTGACTGAAGCGACTAAGCACACACACTTACCCACTCAGATAACTGAGGTTTATCTCCTCATCTCAAATAATTTAATCACATCTACAAATAAGCCAAAAGGGTGGTAATAATAATTCTAGAACTTACTATATATACAGTAGTATGATAAGCGCTTTGTATATATGAATCTATTCAGTCCTCACAATGAGCCAGGTAGGTACGATTCAGTTCAGTTCAGTTCAGTCGCTCAGTCGTGTCCGACTTTTTGCGACACCATGAATTGCAGCACACCAGGCCTCCCTGTCCATCACCAACTCCCGGAGTTCACTCAGACTCACACCCATCGAGTCAGTGATGCCATCCAGCCATCTCATCCTCTGTTGTCCCCTTCTCCTCCTGCCCCCAATCCCTCCCAGCATCAGAGTCTTTTCCAATGAGTCAACTCTTCACACGAGGTGGCCAAAGTACTGGAGCTTCAGCTTCAGCATCATTCCTTCCAGAGAAATCCCAGGGCTGATTATTACCCTATTTTACAGATAAGGAACCGGAGACACAGCTACTTGTTCAAGGTTATATAACTAATCAGCAATGGCATTGAGACAGGAACCCAGGCCGACTGCAACAAACTCAAGGGCGCGATTGCAAAAGATCCAAAGGTCATGAAACTTTTTGAGGATCTGAAAACGAGAGGAATTAAAAGGAATACTTTGTAGCTCAAAGTTCAAATATGGAAACCACTGATGTGGCCATGCTCCAGTTGGCCTCATTCTACAATCAAGCTTCGGCAGACCCAGCAGAGACCTTGCCAGCACCCACTGCTTATAGCAGAAGTGACTGATTGTGGACAAAGAGGGACTGAGTTCCAGTTTCCACTTGGCTCAGACCCCCTGTGTCTCAGAGCATCTCTCGGTCCTCGGGTTAATTTCCGTGAAGTTAGGAAGAGAAACTTCATGAAGTGAGGTTGTTTCCTGCTCTAATGCTCTGTGGTTCTGTGACTCTCTGGGTCAGGAATCAAGCTAGCACTTGGCTAGGGGGAAAAAAAATGGATTGACATTTCCACCTTTCCAATAACATGCACAAAAGCTAGTGAACGGCAGATGATTCCCCAGAGGGAACCCATGTCATCTCCCGTCCCGAGCGGGACAAGAGTCCCACTGCCTCAGCCAGACCCCAAAGCTCCGAATCTACTCCTTCTGCCTCTCCGAGTCCTGAGACTTCTGTCATATGCTACAACATGAATGAACTTTGAGATGTTCGTGCTCAGTAGCTCATCGCGTCTGACTCTTTGCGACCCCATGGTCTGTAGCCTGCCAGGCTCCTCTGTCCATGGGATTCTCCAGGCAAGAATGCTGCAGTGGGTTGCCATTTCCTCCTCCAAAGGGTCTTCCCAACCCAGGGATCGAACCCACGTCTACTGCATCTTCTGCACTGCAGGTGGACTGTTTACATCACCTCCTCAGGGCCTCCTGTCCCAACCCACACAGACACAGCCAACAGCTCTCTCCATGAGAGGCCACAGTGCCCTGTCCCCCACCTCCTCAGTGGTCAGTAACACACAACCCCACCCCAGACACTCACCATACTTCCTTCATCTCTGTTCTCACACCTCCTGATTTGCTTTCACCAGCAGGTTCTCACGGTTTGAATGGTCAGAATATGAATTTCAGTTGTTGCTAGGTATGTCTTATACCACCCTTCGTAAGTACCTCAAAACACAGTGCTTCTGTTTCTTCACGTGCAAAGTCATGGCAACCAGAGGGTCTGCCCTGAGCAGAAATGTTCTGAAGTTTTAAGACAGGAGAATCGTAAATACTGCAGAAAGATTAAAGTAGACAGGCTGCCTGAGACCTCCCATCACAGTGCTGGAATTACTGGGTCACAGAGAAATCACAGCAAAGCCCCTGCAGGGTAGTCAGATCAGGCCTGTGGCCTCTGGACTAGACTCACAGCTATATTTCAATTTCAAAGGGTTCCAGTCAAACTTTGAAATGAATGCTATGGATTTGGGGGCCAGGTGACTGGAGAAACCTCCCTGCTGTCTGTCCCAATTGCCCCTCACTCCCAGTTCCATCCTCAGAGGGACACTCCATCTGCTCATGGCCAGCAGTGTATGCTGGGTGCCCTGCTCATCCCCAGCCTGGGAAACCGTCTGGACACAGGGTGGTCCACTCTTTATTTTTGAAAACTTGAGAGCCACTGAGTAAATGACACAATTACTCGTTTTTTAAAGATAGGAGGCAGCAAATTGTGTGCACAAGTGGGCATCTCTGGAAATTGCAGTTTACCAGCCCCTCTTCCCCCATTCAGACTTGTATGGCATGCTTTTCTGAGCCTTGATTGTTTTCCACTGAAAAGATGCCACTGCTTTCACCTGTCCTCACAGGAAAACTGGATCATGGGCAAAATAACTCAAGGGCCCTTCTCCTGGAACCTCTGAGTTCCGTTTTACCTCAAGTGGCATGAAGTCTAGGTTCCTTTACAAGAGTAAAGTTAATACTGTCACAAAGGGTACTAAAAGTAGTATATCTCTCTTTTTTTTTTTTTTTCCCTGGGACCTAATTCTGCTCCCCATATATATTTCAGCAAAAATGGCCCTTGAGTATTTTGCCTCTTGGACTAGTGCTTTTCTCTGCACTGGGGGCAACAGCTACAAGACCAAAAGAGCCTTCTTTATTATGGGTCTTGCTGTGCCATTTCTGTGCCAAGGAGCATATTAGAGATGCTTCCGGCTACTGTCTTGAGCCTCCCTGGTGGCTCGTTGGTAAAGAATCCACCTACAGTGCAGGAGATGTGAGTTTGATCTCTGGGTTGGGAAGATCCCCTGGAGAAGGAAATGGGAACTTGCTCCAGTATTCTTGCCTGGAAAATCCCATGGACAGAGAAGCTTTGTGGGCTACAGTCCATGAGGTCGCAAAAGTCAGACACGACTGGGTGACCAATCGTGCATGCACTGGCTTTAGCTGGAAGGATGGAAGAAGAAAACCGTTACCTGGGCTGGCCTCTGCTATTCCACAGAGGCCGTTTCATACCCTGACCGCCCTCTCCTCCTTCAACCTGAGCTCCTGAGAGAAGACCTCACACACCAGCTCTTGGGTCCCAGGAGAAAGTTCTAGAACCTTCTACCACTTCTCCTGCAAAGGGCCAGATGTCTTGATCCCAAAGGAAAGTCTTCCACTGCTTGTAGATTATTTCTAGACTAGGCCCCATACTTCCCTGGTGGCTCAGAGGTTAAAGCGTCTGCCTGCAAGTTGGGAGACCCGGGTTCAATCCCTGGGTCGGGAAGATCCCCTGGAGAAGGAAATGGCAACCCACTCCAGTATTCTTGCCTGGAGAATCCCATGGACGGAGGAGCCTGGTAGGTTACAGTCCATGGAGTTGCAAAGAGTCAGACACGACTGGGCGACTTCACTTTCTTTCACTTTTAGGACCCATAGAAGCTCCAATACTTTGGCCATCTGATGCAAAGAGCCAACTCATTGGAAAAGACCCTGATGCTGAGAAAGACTGAAGGCAAAAGGAGAAGAGGGCGACAGAGGATGGGATGGTTGGATGGCATCACCTACTCAATGGACAGGAATCTAAGCAAACTCTGGAAGACAGTGAAAGAAAAAGGAGCTTGGTGTGATGCAGTCCATAGGGTTGCAAAGAGTCGGACATGACTTAGCAACTGAACAACAGGAACCTTCATTCTGTGTAGGTTGTAGGCTGTGAAGAACCAAAGAGAAAGGAAATATTGAAGACCCAGAGGAAGAATAACTTGCCCCTGACTAATGGGAAATTGTGTATGAGCCCAGGTGACAGTCTCCCAGCTTTATGGAGGCGGTGGTCGTGGTCTGGGCCTCAGCTGCTCACTTGTTGACCACCCTCTATTCTAAGGGTGGGCAAGAGAGGCTGAGGTGAAGATGAGGGAGGGAGTCATAACATGTCTCATATTCAAGCTCTACTCAAATATCACAGCAAGTTTAAATCACAGCAGAGCTCATGCAACATTAAGACGCTTCACAATCATGCATAATAACAAAACAAATCAATGACACGCGTTAAGGAAGAAGATGCTTAACATAAAAATAAAACAGAGCAGTGGTCAGCAAGTGTTTCCTGTGAAGGGCCAGTAAACACGTTGGGCTGTGAGGGTGACACGTCTCTGTCACAACTACTCAAGTCCTCTGCTGTAGCACAAAAGCCGTCACAGATGACATGCAAACCAATGGGCACGGCTGCATCCAGAACAAGTCTATTCTCAAAAACAGGCAGCAGGCAGGACATGCAGGGCATGGTGTGTGGACCCTTTAAACACAGGGAAACCCTGCAAGGAGGCAGAAGCACTTGAGCCTTTTCTGCATAACCCACATTTACCCCTGAGTCACAGGGTTACATATACAGACTGTGTGTATCTTGGGAATATAAGCTCCCTAGTAAAGTAAATGTCACTCAGTCATGTCTGACTCTTTGTGACCCCATGGACTATAGCCTACCAGGTTCCTCTGTCCATGGGATTTTCCAAGCAAGAATACTGGAGTGGGTTGCCATTTCCTTCTCCAGGAGATCTTCCCAACCCAGGGATTGAACCCAGGTATCCCCCTTTGTAGGCAGACGCTTTACCGTCTGAGCCACCGGGGAAGTCATAAGCTCCCTAAGGGCTGAGGTTTTGTTCCTTTCACAACTGTATTCCTAGCACCCAGGTAGATACCTGGCATCCAGCTGGCCTGAATAGGTGCTCATAATAAAGATCTGTTGAATGAATGAATGAATGATGAGTAACTTACAGGTTTGTAAAGGGTCATTTTGACTGTTGTCAATTTGGGGGCGCTAGTGGCTTCCCTGGTGGCTCAGATGGTAAAGAATCTGCCTGCAATGCGGGAGACCTGGTTCGATCCCTGGGTTGGGAAGATCCCCTGAAGAAGGGCATGGCAACCCACTCCAGTATTCTTGCCTGGAAAATCCCCATAGACAGAGGAACCTGGAGGGGTACAATCCATGAGGTCACAAAGAGTCGGACACAATGAGTGACCAAGCACAGGTCACAGTGGTAAAGAACCCTTAGCTCCTACAGGAGACGTAAGAGATGCGGGTTCAATCCCTGGGTCAGTAAGATTCCTCTGGAGGAGGAAATGGCAACCCACTCCAGTATTCTTGCCTGGAAAATCCCCATAGACAGAGGAACCTGGAGGGGTACAATCCATGAGGTCACAAAGAGTCGGACACAATGAGTGACCAAGCACAGGTCACAGTGGTAAAGAACCCTTAGCTCCTACAGGAGACGTAAGAGATGCGGGTTCAATCCCTGGGTCAGTAAGATTCCTCTGGAGGAGGAAATGGCAACCCACTCCAGTATTCTTGCCTGGAGAGTCCTATGGACAGAGGAGCCTGGTGGGCTATAGTCCATAAGAGTCTCGAAGAGCTGGCTCTCAAAGAGTTGGACACGACTGAAGCGACTTAATACAATTTTCCTATACCATCAACCCCACTTCTGCCGCCATCCCATCAAATATAATTTGCAAAACCGAACAGCTCTATAGAGACCAGGGCATAAAAATTATGAATCCTTCTCAAAAGTTTCACAACAATTTAGGAAAACATGTGCTTTTTAACAGCCAAGGTAATATGTAGGTATATATGGCTTACTTTTTCCTCACTCACTTTTGTGGGTTAAAAATCAGTCATTAATAAATTCACTTTCAAAGCAAAGGGTGTCCAGGAGGACACTTGGACACTGTTTCCATAGGCGATTAAAAATGCCCACTTCCTCTCTTGTAAAAAGTATAGGAAGGCTGCTGCTGCTGCTGCTAAGTCACGTCAGTCACGTCCGACTCTGTGCGACCCCATGGACTGAGGCCTATCAGGCTCCTCCATCCATGGGATTTCCCAGGGAAGAGTACTGGAGTGGGTTGCCATTGCCTTCTCCGATAGGAAGGTTGCTGTTGCTACTGCTGCAAAGTCACTTCAGTCGTGTCCGACTCTTTGCGACCCCATAGATGGCAGCCCACCAGGCTCCCCCGTCCTTGGGATTCTCCAGGCAAGAATACTGGAGTGAGTTGCCATTTCCTTCTCTAATGCAGGAAAGTGAAAAGTGAAAGTGAAGTCGCTCAGTCATGTCTGACCCTCAGTGACTCCATGGACTGCAGCCTTCCAGACTCCTCTGTCCATGGGATTTTCCAGGCAAGAGTACTAGAATGGGATGCCATCGCCTTCTCTGGATAGGAAGGCTACTAACCCTGAAATGACATACAAAAAAAGTGACAGCTCTCCAAAGATGTGCTTTTTTCAAACTCTGAGTTGCCTTCACAAGTCAGCGCTCCCAGGATCTGAAGCCAGCTGCACACGTGAGTTCAAATCCAGGCACCCTTTCTATGAAAGTTTCAACTTTCAAAGCACAGTGAGCCAGGTACTTAATGCGCAAGGATGCTTGTTTCCTTGGAAGGAATCAAGAAAGGAAGCTCTCTGCTTGGACTGAGTATTTCCCTTGGATTCTAGTAAGCGGCAGAATTTTCCTAGCATCAGACAGCACCTCACCAAGAGCAGAGACAGTGAGTGTGGATTTTACATTAGCCTTGGTTATCATGTCGAGAGGACCCTCTGCTGCTGCTTCTACTTCTTGGCTACTGGTAAAGGTGTTTCTGATTTCTACCTGCCATAACACTTAGCATTTCAATATAATTTGCCCCTGAAATTGATTCATTTCAGTGAAGTGTTTTCACCAGGTGATTTTCTCAAACACTCTGTACACATAAAGATGTTAAAACTGTTTCAAGGTAAGCACAGTCAGTCTAGGACCCAGTTACACTGTAGATATGTGTGTAAGTCACCTGGCACACATCTCTGTTTGTACATTTTCCCAGTCACCCACAGAAACCACAAGCCCTGAGGTCCACAGATAGGAGGTTTCTGATGCTCTAGTTACAAGCCTTTCTCAGAAGGCCATGGTCATCCAAGAAAGCTGATGAAACAATTTATGGTTGAGTAAGACACTATCCACAGGCTGACAGATCAACATGCACAGAAAGGTCACTGTGCCCAAAATTCTGCCCAGAAACCGCTAGGCAACTCGTCCTTCCATAAATACACACACTCACACATACCCCCACGATCAGAAATACAGAAGTGCTATGTACAACTCCAACTCAGCAAGATCCTGCAAAATGAAATGGAGGAGCTTGCTGCAAAGAAGCAGTGAAAAAGAAGAAAAAAATTTAAAGGCGTCCTTGTTCCTGGCAAGGTTCACATGGAAAAACAGCAGCAGATCCCAGAAGCAGAGCTGTAGCCAGGAATAACCTAAGCTCAAGCCATTTTAAGTAAGGGCAGGATAACACTTACTAAGGATTCTGCATGGTTGCCATCATCTAGGCCTCCAAGCCGAGCCATGACTTGACTCCAAGTCAGTTGACAAACATCTACCAAATATCTGCTGCGTGTCCAGGGCTCTTCGAGTCACTGTGGAGGGATGAGCAGATTTTTTGTCAGGTGTGTTCCAGGCACTGTTCAGATCCCGAGACCATCTCCACACTGTAGCCAGATGGGGAGGCATCTCCCCTATCTTACATACGATAACTGGCTTCCCAGGTAGCTCAGTGATAAAGAATCTGCCTGCCAAGGAAGGAGGTGCAGGAGACCTGGGTTTGATCCCTGTGTCTAGAAGATCCCCTGGAGGAGGAAATGGCAACCCGCTCCTGTATTCTTGCCAGGAAAATCCCAGGGACAGGGGAGCCTGGGGAGCTACAGCCCATGGAGTCACAAAGAGTCCAACACGACTTAGCAATTGAGCACGAACATGCAACCTAATGATTGAAGAATCCATAAGGTCACATGAGTACACAGGATGAGCCCCAATCTCAATTCTGCTTGAGTTCAAAGCCCACAACCCTACCTTACCATGCAGAAAAATACCACTCCAACCCTAAAGAGACTTCCCTGATGGCTCAGATGGTAAAGCAATCTGCCTACAACATGGGAGACCTGGGTTCNAATCCATAAGGTCACATGAGTACACAGGATGAGCCCCAATCTCAATTCTGCTTGAGTTCAAAGCCCACAACCCTACCTTACCATGCAGAAAAATACCACTCCAACCCTAAAGAGACTTCCCTGATGGCTCAGATGGTAAAGCAATCTGCCTACAACATGGGAGACCTGGGTTCGATCCCTGGGTCGGGAAGATTCTCTGGAGAAAGAAATGGCAACCCACTCCAGTATTTTTGCCTGGAAAATCCCACGGACGGAGGAGCCTGGTAGGCTACAGTCCACGGGGTTGCAAAGAGTCGGACACGACTGAGCGACTAAACTAAAACTAACCCTAAAGAGGCTTAAAATAACCTAAATCAGTTAGAGATCAATACAGTCAAAATAACGAAGGCCTAACAAACAAATATCTGGAAACTTGCTAGAGAAATGAACAGAGAAGATGTTATAAAAGAAGTGAGGACTTAAGTTCTTTCCCCGAAGAAGGGTAAGATTTGCACAGGAGAGGAGGAGAAGTGTGGGGGTTTCTAGGTCAGTGATCTGAGCAGGGATCACCCCGGCCCCCTAGAGTAGAACAGGCCAGTAAGAAGACTACGCCCACAGAGTGCAAAGATGTATGCTGACCTGAAAATCAGACTTAGATGGGAAGGGTGAGGCCTGGTTATAAAAGGCTTCAACAAGTCAGGCAAATTATTTCAGACTTGGGATAGTTGAGAAGGGAGAGAACCTGAGGGTTACAAGGCAAGGAGAGACGTGAGGAAGTGATAGTTTTAAGAGACTAGATGGACAAGAAGCTGAAGAGACTAGAAAGGGGGTGGTGTGTCTCATTCATTCATTTACTCATCTATCCATCCACCCACCTATCCATCCACTCACTCAGCAAACATTTAATGAGGACTTACTAAGAGCTAGGCTTCCCTTGTGGCTCCGCTGCCTGCAATGTGGGAGACCTGGGTTCAATCCCTGGGTTGGGAAGATCCTGTGGAGAAGGGAAAGGCTATCCACTCCAGTATTCTGGCCTGGAAAATTCCATGGACTGTATAGTCCATGCGGTTGCAAAGAGTCAAGCGACTCTCACTTACTTTACTGAGCCAGCTTGGGAGGCTGCCCCCATCTGCTGGGGAGGAAGGGTGAGGCTCTGGATTAGAATATGGAGGAAGGGTTCTATATAAACTACAGGCCAAAGGTCTTGATGACTCATTGATAGAAAGGACGAAGGAAATGAAGGAAAAGATGGCTAAAGATAATTCCAAAGGTTCAAGAGGGACAGGATTTCCACCATTACTAGGAACCTCAAAAAACAACGAGAAGAAAACAATGAGAATAGAAAAAAGAGCTTTGATGATGTGAAACAGTCAACGAATAAAACCCCCAAAGGCTGTTTTTTTTTTTTTTAGCTTCTTTACACACAGTCTATAGGTAAGAAGTCTCAGTAAGAAAAACCATTTCTCTGTGACTAAATGAGTTCCCTTGGCTAGGACAGACCTCTGCCCACTCAGACAGGCTCCATCAACCCTCCAACACATCCTTCCACCATCTAAAATTAAATTGGTCTCACTTAGAAACGTGGCTGCCCATTCCTGCCCTGCCACTAGTTTTAACTTTGGAGAAGGGGACAAGGCAAAATGGACAGGCAGGGTCACTGTAGAGGGCTGGACCTTAGGGAGCAAGCAGTGGTATATTATTTTAAATAAAGAATCCCAACACAGCTCTTATTTCTACACCCACAATTACTTGTTCTCAAACAGACAGGAAGGCCAAATTCTTTACCAAATCGCAGTGCTTTGTTCAGAAACTATTTCAAATGTGCATATTTATGAATACATTAACTTCTAGCACAGCTAACATATGGTTGAGGCACAAATTCTTCTTAATAATTTATATGTTAACTACACAAATTTAAAACTCGGTTTAATTTTATATTCGGCAATAGTACAATTCACTTTGGAGGCACATCCTGAAAACCCACTCACTGGAAAATGTGAGAAATGAAAACTATAGCTATCAAACTGTACAAAAAGTGCTCCAGGCTAAAATAAAAAAAAAACCACAAGTGCCAATACCTTAGAGAAATCTAGCCCTGGATGCAAAATTCAGGGTGATATTTTCTCTCTATAATCCAGATTCAGCAAGAGCAGTTCTTTATTTAGTTATAAATGGAAACGAATACTCTTTTCCGAAAAATAAGGCATTCAGCTACTTTTTTATTTGAAAGTAAAAGCCCTCAATGCTACTGTCAAACTTTAAAAGGTGCATTACAAAAGAAACGGCGGTTCTGAAAAATCCTTCAACATCTCTCTCATAACATCTACTCAGATTAGTAAGAAAGAATTCAGAGCAGAAAGAAACCCAGTGAAAAATGGTTGCACAGAAATGTGTGAAGATTTGCTCAGACCCCTTGCGGGACAGCCAAAGGCCTAGTCGGGTAAATTCCAAAAGCAAGTCCTCCCACCTTCTACTAAAGGGGCTTCATATCCGGCCGGGATCTTTCCCCTCCTTCAACGCTAAAAGGTAAACACCCAACAAAATCTTCCCGACTCGGAGGAAATGGGAGNAGGTAAAATTTGTTCAAATGTTAACACCTTCCCAAAGGCCTTAATGTAGTATTTGGTTGTATTTTGAATTGAATAAATTTAGTGATGCAGTGATCACTTCCTTATCCTGGAAAATTTCAGATGCTTTCTAGTGGTTCACCTCTTTCTCATACTTGATCACACAAAGCACACACAGCCCACAGTTTCAGATTTCATCACATCGGTCCCTCTATGTCCATGGTTGCTCACCTTCCTTGTATGATACAGTGTAGTGTTTGTGTGTAAGCTTGTAAATCCTCTGCTGCTGCTGCTAAGTCGCTCCAGTCGTGTCAGACCCTGTGTGACCCCATAGATGGCAGCCCACCAGGTAACCCCGCCCCTGGGACTCTCCAGGCAAGAACACTGGAGTGGGTTGCCATTTCCTTCTCCAATGCATAGAAGTGAAGAGTGAAAGTGATGTTGCTCACTTGTGTCCGACTCTTAGCAACCCCATTCACTGCAGCCCACCAGGCTCCTCCGTCCATGGGATTTTCCAGGCACGAGTACTGGAGTGGGGTGCCATTGCCTTCTAGTGCGCAGCAAATTCAAATCTTGCTTTTCAAAACTTTTTGGAATTCTTTTCAAACATTTCTGATCTGCAGATGGTTGAGCCTGAGAATGCTGAGCCCAGGGATGTGAGGGGAGTTACTGTATCCTGTTACTCCACAGGGGCTGTCATCTTCATACCATTAGACCCAAGTTTTCATCTACAAGAATTTGCCATTAAATAATCAACATTACCATGACCACAGGAGACGTCCATGTTTGCTTTATTTCAGTTTGGTTTGGACATACTCACAGGTTCATGACCCAGGAGAGCCTTGTACATGCCTCCCATCCTCGCTTGACAATGGTGCCTTCCTCAGCTGGACTTACTGGAAGTAGATAGAACCTTGGTACAATCCAGAGTTTATTCAGATTTCCAGGCACTCGACTGTGGGAGTGTATATAAATAGTTCTCTGCAACTTTATTACGCATGTCGCTTTATGTAGCTACCATCAAAATCAAGATACAGACTGTTTTGTCACCACAGGGCCCCCTTTCCCTTCCTCCTTAGTTATATGCTCTCTTCCCCACCTCCGCCACAGCCCTTCCTAACTGCTGGCAACCTCTACTTTGGCCTCTCTTTCTGTAATATTTGTTTGATACTCAAGAAAATGTGTAATTCCTTTGCGATCCCTCCCAGTTGTGTGTGTCAGTAGCTTGTCACTTTTTTTTACTGCTCAGTCGTGTTACATGGTGTGTACATACCCCACTTTGAGGGACCACTCCTTGTTAAGGGACCTGTGGGTTTCCAGTTGGGGGCTGCTCTTCCTGGAGCCACTATGAATATTCATGTGCCGGTTTTTGCATGAACATACGTTTTCATCTCTCTGGCCTACGTAAGTGCAGTTGCTGAGTTTTGCGGTAAGTGCCTATTTGGTGAAAAGAAACTGCACTCTGTTTTCCAGGGCTTCTGCACCGTTTTGTGTTCCCTCCAGCAGTGTATGAGTGACTCAGTGTCTCCACATCCCCATCACTCTTGGTGTTGTCATTACTTTTTAATATTAGCCTTTCTGATAGGTCCTTGTGTCTCCCTGGCGGCTAATGATGTTACAAAACTTTTCATGTGCTGTTTCTCATCTTTATAGGCCCCTCTGTGAAAAAATGTTTGTCTTTTCTAATCAGATTTGCTCATGTTTTTACTGTTGGATTTTAAGAGTTCTTTATGCATGCCAAATACAAGTCCTTTGTTGAATATGTGGCTTGTAAGTTCTTTCACTTTGTAGCTTGTCTTTTCATTTTCTTAAGAGAGAGAGCTTCACAGAGCAAAAGTTTTTAATTTTGATGAGGTTCAATTTATCAACTTTTCTTTTTATGGATTGTGCTTTTGGTGTCAAGTATAAGAACTCCTTGCCCAAGTCTCCCAGGTTTTTTTTTTTTTTTTTTCTTTTTTTTTTCTAAAGGTTTTTAAAGTTTTACTTTTGAGTCCTTGATCCATTTTTGAGTCACTTTTTTCTGTAAGCTGTGAAGTCGAGGTTGAAATTCACTGTTTTACTAGTAGGTATGTAACTGCTGTAGCATGATTGTTGAAAAGGCCATCTGTACACCACTCAAACTCATTTTTAATACAGATTTTCAAATATTGTTTTTCACTGTTTGTTTTTATAGGCTCGAGAACTCTTCCTAAAAGCAGTAGAAGAAGAACAAAATGGAGCTCTTTATGAAGGTAAAAACTGAGATCCCAAGTCATCTTGTCATGACATTTCTGAATAACATCTCTTCGTTACTAACCAGATTTTTTAAAAACTAGAATATATTTGCTCTTCATTACCGACCAGTTTTAAAAAAACTGGAATATATGAGAACATCAGTCTCTGTAAATTTGATTGTTTTTTTAAGGCATGAAAAATAAAAATTGTACTTTTATATAACCCATTTCTTTCCAAAAAATATTGCTAAAAAGCATTGTCATATGGGTAGAATGAGTAACCTTTTCTAATTTAGAGTTTAAGATTTATTAATTATTAAAGTCTTAAAAATATTGTTACTCACTGAAAAATAGGGTATGCTCCTTTTATAGGTAAGTGTTTCTTCAGAAGAGAATATACAGGGCAGGTTGAGGAGCATGTACATTATTTCTCAATTTTAATTTACATTATACAAAAAGGAATACCCTTCAGCCTTTATTGTCTGTTTTGCTGGATCCGTAGAAATATGTAAACCAAGAGATGAGGCTGTTTACCAGATTAGGTTTATAATTAGGCTTTCATTTCAGATAGAAAAGCTATTAATTGGGGCATGGAAAAAATGCTAGTGCTTGAGTTGTTGGAAAATGCCCCCCAGATAACATTTTCAAAATTGTTGCATTTATTTGCAAGTTTCTTCTAGTGGTGTTTTCACTCTGACATATGAAAAGGGCCCAAATAATAACATCCCCCCTCAGTCTTTATTAGCCTATGAGAGCCCTGTCTCCATGTGGTGTACAGTAACTCACGCCAAGTGGCAGAACATGGCAGAGTGGATGAACTGAACGGGCTTGGTCTGAGGGGAAAGAACTAATCAGATTCTGCAGCCCCAAATTATATGATCTCTCACTGGTCTAGTTTTAAACCACCTGGCCAGGAGATTTATTTAAAAACAAGTTTTATGGGTTATTTAGCTACATAACAGGAAGATGGAGCTGAAGGATAAATTCCAAAAAAGAAAAGAAACCTTATCCTACTCAGGAGGAAGCATTTGATTTTCCTAAGCTCCGCACACCAGATAGTAGTTTGCTTAAAGTTGTTTTTGCTGGGGCTACAGCAGTGGCCTTTTCAAAGCCCAGAGAAAGACAACTACATATAAAATCACTTCTGACAATATGTGAGAGGCTGAGGAAAAAGATGGGCTAAAAGATAAGGGTAAAATGCAACATCTTAAGCTTCTGTAATGTGAGTGCTTCAGAAAAAGACTGTTTGTGGACTGGTAGGGTTTGAAAATGAGTTTGTTCACTGCTCATGTTGCATGTAGAAAAGGGGAATTTGGCTGTTTGTAAAGTTACCAAATTAAACCACGGTTAGCGTAATCAAAGGAAATGACAAAAATGTGTGGTCATAGCTAATTTAGCTTTATTTCTTCTTTTAGCCATCAAGTTTTATCGTAGGGCTATGCAACTTGTACCTGATATAGAGTTCAAGATTACTTATACCCGGTCTCCAGATGGTGATGGCGTTGGAAACAGCTAGTGCGTATATAATTTGATAGACAGTAATATTTAGAATTTGTTAAAGTTAAGCGTCTTTGCCCTGTTGACTCTTAGCATGATAAGACAGTGCTAATTCTGTTAAGTTCCATAGTCTGTAGTATGAAGACTTGTTTATAAAGTTGTAGACATTTTTTAATTAGGGAAATTTTAAGATTAAAGTATAGAAATGCACATTTTAAACATATAACAAAAATAAGGTAATGAAAGAGTTTTTTTTTTCCTTTTAATGAAAGCAGTGATTACTGAAAAGAGTAAATTAATGGACATGTTTCAACTTTCTGAAATCTATAAAGTCAAATGATTAAAATGTAATCAGGCCAAAGCTGAAAAAGGTTAATAATGGTTGAAATTGGGTACATGGGGTCTTATTACACTAGTCTTTCTCCTTTTTTGTCTGTTTGAAACCATACATTTTAGAAAGGTTTTTTATTAGGAAAATGCTAGATTCTAGTCAGACTTGGTTGTAGTTAGAATATTGTTAAGACTAACATCTCTTTAAAAGCACAAGGGCCAGATATGCTTTAGTATGAAGACTTGTTTATAAAGTTGTAGAAATTTTTTAATTAGGGAAATTTTAAGATTAAAATATAGAAATGCACATTTTAAACATATAACAAAAATAAAGTGATGAAAGAGTTTTTTTTTCTTTTTTCTTGTAATAAAAGCAGTAATTACTGAAAGGAGTAAATTGACATATTTTTAAGCCAATACTCTGAAGTTGCTCATAAAAGAAACCTAGAAAAGTAGAATTTTTGTAATAAGATATTGTATCAGTCAGTCTTACATTACCTCTGGCATGAAACAGTTAAGTTACCTTTATCGATAACTTGTGCTGACTGCCTTTTTTAACTGCTTATGGTATTAACACTTAAGCTTTGACTAAGCCATATTAAAAATATCCCATTGAAGTCAGCATTTGTTGCCTGTTTGAACTTTGGTGCCAATAATAATTGCTCACCAAATTAGATTTAACAACATGAGGTAGTTGATACTCAAAAAGACTTGTTCAAGGTTTTTCTAAACCTTCTTTAAATTTAGGGAGAGTCGTTTAGACCTAGGTCTTAGCCAGTTTTATAAATAGATGCCAGGGGCTGTTAAGAAAGGTGGTATCAAAACACTAAAACAGCATTTCTTTCTCTTACATCCTGTCACACAGACCCAGATTTTCTAAAAATTCTTTCAAAATAATAGTTGTTTCTTATCAGACCTAATAGGCCCTACAAGCCTCTGCTGGTTTTTTGCCTCCGGTAAAGAGCTGGTAGCAGAGCCCTGCAGTCCCTCCAGCCTCAGCCACATGTCCCTTTTGTTGTCTTTTAATAAGTCCTTCCTGGTTTTCTAACTTCATCCTCATCCAGCTTTTTTGTAAGTCTGCTCATTTTTAATGTTACCCTCAGCAAAACTGGAGAGCTAGATATTTTTCTAGAACTCTTAACTACACATTTGTGTATGCTGATAGATTACTCATGGACCCTGCTTTTTAAGATTATATATTTTCCTCTAAAGGAAGGGTTATAAGGTTCATATATTAGAAAGCCTTCCTGGTAAGTAAGTACCACAGATGAAATCTGTATATTTTATTTTTATTCAATTAGAATGGATTATGGTCACTTAAAAGGAGATATTTACATATGACTTTTAAAAAATCATTTGAAATTATCTTTTTTTACTAATTCATGAAATCTCTACCTTATCATAAAACTAATTAATTAAATCTCAACACCTATATCCAAACATTTTAATTCTTCCTCTGTGGGAATTAAAATTGCTGAAGCTTTTTTCTTCAAAAATTTGGTATGGTACCCCTTGGCAGGGCAGGGTAAACTTGTACCATTTTTTTTTTTTTTTTAACCATATTTTTGAAAAAGAGTAGTAAGAAGTTTGCTTTTAGATGACTTTTTCTAAAGCAAATTTGAAAGTACTGTGAAAAGTCAGTTTCAAAGCTATGTTGTATAGACTGGGGCACTGGGTTTATTCACCTCTCTTCTCTTCTTAGCATTGAAGATACTGATGATGACAGCAAGATGGCAGACCTCCTGTCCTACTTCCAACAGCAGCTCACGTTTCAGGAGTCTGTGCTCAAACTGTGTCAGCCTGAACTCGAGAGCAGTCAGACCCATATATCAGGTGTGACTTCATGCTCCTTGTAACGCAGAAATACTTTTCCTTAGATTTACGTTTTCCAAACTTACAAGGTCAGATAACTGTCATACAGTTGCTTTAGTTCCAAGGATAGTGGGGAGTCTAATTATAATTCATTTGTGTAGACAAAGAAGCTTCTCAAGGTCTGAAGTGGAGTGGAATTTGTAGTGTAGTTCATCGAGGAGGCCATCCTCTTTACGGTGATGGTGTAAGAGGGTGAATATCTTGAGTTGGTGGGGCAGCCCTAAGAAAACTGGAGAAATGCTGGTATCTTCAGGCACTTCAGCCAAGTTGGACAGTAGTCCTGAAACAGGCTGAGTGTTTAAAAATGAATGTTTTCTCTTTCTTTTCTCGTGGTTAGTGTTGTTTAATGAGCTATGGGAACTTTTCAAAGGAGGACAATTGAAAATTTTCAAGGAGATGAAAATAATTTCTTAATGCTAGCATATGCAGTGCAGATCATCCATATGTATACATACTGGATGACTTTTTCTGGTATTTTTATATATCTTGACAATGAAATGATCTTCCACGGGAAAGGGGAAAGTAGCTTCAGAGATGTTCTATGCTGAAAAGACAAAGATATTTGTGTGTTGATGTTAGGAGCCATTATTTCTTTGGGGTAGTTAAATACACTTCTCAGCCCCAAGACAATCTGAGGGTGGTTTATAAAATTTCAGGAGTAAAACTATCTGAACTGAGAAAGTGACAGTCAAGTGACAGGAAAGAGAGGAGGAGAGTCACTGAGGATGGTTTCCTTTGCAGCACTGCCGATGGAGGTCCTGATGTACATCTTCCGTTGGGTGGTGTCCAGCGACCTGGACCTCAGATCATTAGAGCAGTTGTCACAGGTGTGCAGAGGATTCTATATCTGTGCCAGGTATTTACTTTTTTTTTTTTTTTTTAAGCAACTCTGGCTGTGGTGAAAAAGCAACCAGTGAACTGGAAAAAAATATTTTCAAACCAGATATCTGATGGGGATTGATATTCAAAACATATAAAGAACTCATACAAGAGCTGCAAAAATCCCCAAGGAACCTAAGTAAAAAATAGACAAAAGACCTTTGATGTTTTTTCAAAAAAAGATATTCCATGGCCAACAGGTATACGAAAAGTTGCTCAAAATCATTAGTCATTCAGTTCAGTTCAGTTCAGTCGCTCAGTCATGTCTGACTCTTTGTGACCCTATGAATCGCAGCACGCNTGGTTTTCCCAGATGTGAGAGGTGAAACCCTGCCCTCTGCACAGGAGGAGGCAAAACGCGCGGGGGCGGGGGGTGGGGGTGGGGGTTCGCGTGCGCGCGTACACACACACACACACACACACACACACCTTCACACCAAATATACGGATCCTTCTAAGGGGGAGATGTCGCAAAGAGGCAGAATGTTATCATTAGAGGACACAATATAGACATCAGCTTTTCTCTGCCTGTTTCTAATGCTGCCAGACAGTCTGTCAACTCCCACTCAGGAGCAAGGAAACTCCCTGAGTTTGGAATATTTTAAGGCCATTTTGAAAGTCACGCTGGCATATTGTTGCAGTGTGCTTCGGTGACATATTAAAATCAATCTCTCCTTTTCTGCCTCTCTCCATCTCCTGATTGTCACAGCTCCAGACAGCCCCAGACAGCAGTGGTTCAGTTCACTACGCAACTGGATATAATTTAATGGAGTTAATTGGTCCCTGAAGCTGCCTGTAGGAGACTTTTTACATTCTAGCTCAACAAGAGATAATACCAAAATGTACAAATAGGATAAGTAAGAAAGCACCTTCAAGTTGAAGTTGTTGCACATATAATAAAGGGTAATGAAAATTTAATATGTTATTAAATAGACCTTGATTACTCTGTTTTGTCATTTTGGATTTCCAAGAGTCTGTTTTCATAACAGCCCAAAGGTAAATCAAGCTGAAATGAAATGCTTGATTTTGTCAAACAGTTACATTTTTGTCTGGTTTACATTTCAAACTGTTTAGTAAGATACTTTAAAACAATGCAATAGTGAAGTAAAGCCTTTATTATCTTTATATGATTTAGACAAATTTCTAGGTTAAACATTTTGAAAAAAAACAATAAAAGTTCATATGAGAATATTTTGGATATGCCAGGAGGCAATCACACTCTCATAAAAAATAATTATAATAACAGTGAACCCATGTGAAACCCTATAGGGAAGCTAGCATTTACTGAGCTTCTGCTATATGGTGGATCCTGTTGAGGTTAGTAACAGTCTGAAAAGTGGAGTAGTTCGTTGTCTAGCTAGGGGTTAAAAATTGTTCTTTATACTGTTTCAATGGGGGACCTTTTAATGTATTTGATAAGAGAATGGAGATGAACTAACCAGCATTAAGAGCCTAGCAGGACTAGGAATGGTTTAGAGGAGTGAATGAAGGAAGAAAACAGATTAAGAACAATTTCAGGGGTTCTAGGCATCAGCTGATAAAAGAAATGACCAAACTTAGACTGCTCTACTTTTTTCTGGATGATGAAAATTCAGTCTGTTTTACAGAGCCCAGCAGTACACCCACAATTATGCAGACACTTGATTTATGACTGTGTTAGTATTGCAGAGCAGTGGAGAAAGAGTGAGCTTTTCAATAAATGGTTTTGGGTCAATTGGCTGTCCATATGGAAAAATGAAATTGGAGTCCTGTTTCACAAAAGGAGAAGAAAGAAGTTTAAGTGAATTAAAGGCCTAGATGTAAAAAAACAAAACTGTAAAGCTGTTAGAAGACAAAATAGAAAATATCTTTATCACATTGAAGTAGGGAATATTTCTTTAATAAAGTAACCAAGACTGCAAAATTGATCAGTTTGACTATATTGATTAAAATTCAAAAATTGATTAAATTTGATTCATCAAAGGATTCTATAAAGAAAGTAAAAATGCAAGCCACAAAATAGTTATTTGCAATCCATATAAACTATAAAAGGCTAACAGGATATATAAAGAACTTTCTGAAATCAGTTTGAAAAGGAGAAATGTTAAAATGTGAGCAAAAGAATGAATGTGTCTATTTCATAGAAGAGGAAACACATGTCACTATAACACTTGAAGAGATAGTCATGCATGTATGCATGCTAAGTCACTTCAACCGTGTCTGACTCTTTAAGACCCTATGGACTATAGCCTGCCAGGCTTCTCTGTCCATGGGATTCTCCAGGCAAGAATAGTGGAATGAGTTGCTTATGTCCTCCTCCAGGGTATCATCCCAGGGATAGAAACCATGTCACCTGAGGTCCTGCATTGTAGGTGGATTCTTTACCCCTGAGCCACTGGGTAAGCCAAGTAATAAAGGAAATGCAAATTTAAATAATAAGATACCATTTCACAATCACCAAATTGGCAAAAATTAAGATCTCTGAAAATATTAAGAGTAGGTAAAGATATATAAAAGGGGAATATCTCAAGAACACTGCTTACTGGAAGAAATGTAAACTGGTACATCTGCTGCTTTAGAAAACATTTTGACATTTCTCAATTTATTTGCATGTATCTGATGACACAGTAATTTGATTTGTGATTGTCCATCTCTTTGGTCTATCTGTGTACCAAATATACAGGAATGTTCATCATATACTGAAAATAAGTCAAATGCCTACTACTTGTAGAATGGATAAAAAAGGCTGTGGTACATGCCTACAATGGAACCCTTTGCAGCACTGAAAATGAATAAACTACAGTTAAAAACAGCAACACAGATCATTTCAAAACTGATGTTGCAAGACGTTGGTCAACATAAAGCATGATTTCATTTGTATGAAGTTGAAAAACAAAAAATAAATGAATAGTATGTTGCGTAAGAGTAAGAACAAAAGTAGTGTTTTTCGAACTATAAAGAAAAACAAGGGGATTATAATATAAAATTCATAACAATGGTTTTCTCTGAGGAAGAAGAGTATGATGTTCAGGGATGGACAGAAGGGGACTTGCAGAGATGGCAATCGTTCGTGTTTGCACTGTGTTGTTGACATATAGCAATATATTTCAATACTTTTCTTTAAGTGATTCCTAGACACTTTTGTATGTTTACTGTACTTCATACTAAATCATTTTAAAAACAAAATTCAACATTTAATTTTGTTTATGATCTTTTCTAAACATATACAGAAAGAATAGACCAATGATCCCTTTGTTCCTAACACCCTGCTCCAACATTTATCAACATTTTGTCATTCTTGTTTCTCTCTGCCTCCCTCAAACCCTCTCTCACACACATATACCCACAGCCATTTTAATTTTTCTGCATTGTTTTAAAGTAAATCCCAAACATTGTATCACTTCACCTGCAACACTTTTGGTATCTACCTGTAACAAATAAGAACTTTTAAAAGCACAATATCAGATCCCCTCTAAGAAAGTTGATACCAGACACTTTGTTAAGATCATCTACTACTCAGTTCCTGCTCATTTTTCTCCCGTTATCTAAAAGTCACTGTTTGTAGCTCATTTGCTTGTCCTTGTTCAGTCTCTAAGTCCTGTCCTTGGAAACCCCATGCTGCTGCTGCTGCTGCTAAGTCACTTCAGTTGTGTCCGACTCCNTACCAGACACTTTGTTAAGATCATCTACTACTCAGTTCCTGCTCATTTTTCTCCCGTTATCTAAAAGTCACTGTTTGTAGCTCATTTGCTTGTCCTTGTTCAGTCTCTAAGTCCTGTCCTTGGAAACCCCATGCTGCTGCTGCTGCTGCTAAGTCACTTCAGTTGTGTCCGACTCCGTGTGACCCCATGGATGGCAGCCCACCAGGCTCCCCCGTCCCTGGGATTCTCCAGGCAAGAACACTGGAGTGGGGTGCCATCGCCTTCTCCTGGGAACCCCATAAACAGGTTTAAAAGTTCATTGGCTTAAGTCAGAATTAAACAATGCTTGTACATTACATTTGGTTGATGTGTCTCTTAAGCTTCTTTTACTATATAAAAGTTCGCCCCTACTCACTTTCTAAATTAATGTTTATTTGTTTAAGAAATCGAGTCATTTGTCCTATAGAATTTCCTACATGGCTTATTGCAACCTCATGGTGTCATTTACGGAGAAGGCAATGGCACCCCACTCCAGTACTCTTGTCTGGAAAATCCCATGGATGGAGGAGCCTGGTAGGCTGCAGTCCATGGGATCGCCAAGAATCGGACGTGACTGAGTGACTTCACTTTTGCTTTTCACTTTCATGCATTGGAGAAGGAAATGGCAATCCACTCCAGTGTTCTTACCTGGAGAATCCCAGGGACAGGGGAGCCTGGTGGGCTGCCGTCTACGGGGTCTCACAGAGTCAGACACAACTGAAGTGACTTAGCAGCAGCAGGTGTCATTTAAGTTTACAGAGGTTTAATTACATGCAGGTTCACTTTTTGGGGGGAGGCAAAGAGCAGTTCATAGGTGGTGCTAAACACACATAGGTGATGTGATGTCTATCACATCAACAGAGACATATAATGTCTAGCTGTCTCACTTTTAGTGATATTAAGATCAATCAGAAGTTCAGATATTATCAGGTTTTTTTTCCATTAAAAAGTTCCATGGTTTTAGTAGTCATTCATGAATGTTACCTCAATCCATTATTTCAGTAGGAGTTATAGAATTGTGGGTTTTATAGTTTTTCCATTTCTTCTGTACTTATTAGTTAGAAATTGTCTAACTAATTGTTAGACAATTAGTTGGAATTGTTAGAATTGTTAGAAAAAAAAGAAATTGTCTATGGAGAAGAATTTTCTCTCTTCAGTTCTTTGGTTAACTTGAAATACAATTCGCACAGGAAGAGCAGGATAAATTTCCCCTTATTCACCAAGTTTCAGAATAATAAGTTGATGCTATAAGAAACTCCAAGGCTTACCAGTTTTAAGTAACAACATTCTGAACTTACGGATTTTTATGTTTGATTTGTTTCAATCCATCACAATCATTATTCTTGTTAGGCTCAAACTGTCCCATTATTCAGCCAATGGGAAACCCTGGCTTGGTTTTTTTGTTTTTGTTTTTTTTTAACCAGATCGCAATAGTCTTTGACATGGGTTCAGAGAATGAGATGGTTGCATGGCATCGACTCAACGCACATGAGTCTGAGCAAACTCTGGGAGAAAGTGAACAACAGGAAAGCCTGGCATGCTACAATCCGTGGAATCACAAAGAATCAGACACAACTGAATGAGTGAATAACAACAAATAGTCTTTGATAGATTTTTTGCTTTCTAGCATACGATTGTCGTAGGTTCTTGTACAGCTCATCCCTAAACTTGGATCAACTAGCTCTCTTAAAAAAAAAAAAAGAGCCCTCATCAGCTTGCTGTTAATAATATTTTTATTATGAAAATTTCTTTGAATGTGTTTTATCCTTATTACATTTGGGTGCGGGAGCTCATGAGCTATTCTTTGTGAAATTTGTGCCAAGATGATCCTTAGGAGAGCATGAGCTATTGAGTGATTTTCCTCAAGAGAAGTTATATAATTATACCTTCACCAACATTTAAGAAGCATCCTTTATGAGCAGGACACTGGGGATATGGTATTCACCTGCATGGAGTGTACAGCCCAGTGAGATAGGCAGAGATAAAACAATAATAAATTGTGATGACGTCTATGAAGAAACCAACAAGCTAATGGGAACAGAGTGACTTTGTGGGAGTTGGGTTAGGAATTTCAAGTAGTCAGGGAGAACCACTTAGAAGAGACGTGATGAATGAGTTGGGGTCAGCCACCAGAAACTTGTAGGAGGCGAAAGGTGGGGGTGACGTCCTCGTAGAAACAACCACAAGTTAAAGATTTTGAGGCATGCACTGTCCCATCCAAGCTCTCCAATCTGGTTTCACTTATAACCAAAGGTAGACTTTTTCTTTTTTAAGCAGTTCATCAGAAGTGAACCAAACAAATGAGCACTGATGAATGCCTTTGTTCTAATGCTGTCTGTCAGAGAGTATTGAAATAATTGTTGGATAAAATTGGACATTTTGTTACAAAAAGTCCCTGTGCTAGAGCATCAGTAAATTGGAAATGGGTTTTAGATTGATTAGAAGGACTTCATGTAGAATTTGGAGAATTTGCTTCCACACTAGGTGACTAGGTGATGTCTGTAACACATTTACTGAACACTTAAGACAGAAAGGTCATATAGCTTTTGCAAGGTGAAAGTGTAACTGACATACATGTTAGAGTTCTTAGAAGGTAAAACAAACAGGAGAGTAGATAAAAGGGAACCAGTGGTAATAATGTACAATGGAGTTTTCTCTTGAATAGGGAATTGTTTTACAGTCTTCAGGGAAGGTATGTATAAATCATTGTCTAGACTGATGTTTCTCAGGTATTTATCCAAAGACCTTATTTTGTGAAGTTCTGTCTTAAGAAACTAAAGCTTTGCTACTTTTTAAAGTGGGAATATACTTTAACATTTCTTCCAGCAAAGTGAAACACAAATTTAAAAATTCACAGAATGCATCCCTTATACTCCATCAGAGTTTGAGAAGCATTGCTTAGTTTACAGTATTCTTTTTTAAATCACAGCTCAAAGTTCCCTCCCTGAGTAGACCTTCCCATTTTCCCAGATTCATTTCCCTCTATTACATTGCCTTGTGGCTTGTAGTTCTTTCCTCGCCTCCATGCCTGCGCCTTCTAAACTCACCAAATTGTTGTACATCTCCAACCAACTTTTTCTGATCCACCTGCTTGGAGGGTCTTTTACTTTTCTTCATGTGGTCTACTCTTACCCTTTGTTTAAGACAGCTCCATCATGACTTCCTTCAACCACCAGGTTGGACTGAACGCCTCTCCCATGGTACCCAGTCTGAACCTCTCTCTGAACAGCAATTATCCAATTAACATGCACATTCATTGGAGGCAATTTCCAGAACTTGTGATAAGAAAAGTTCTTTAAATACTCAAAGGTCCCTTCCAATTTAGAAATACAGTGATTTTGTGATTTGCAAGAGTGGCTATGTACACAGTCACTTCCTGATATGTTACAACCCACACATCCCTTCCTTGCCCCAGTGTATTTTAGACCAAATATTTCCAACAGTAGGAGCAAAATTTCAGGAAGACCTTCCTTCAAGAATTGAAATAGACAAAAAGTATATATGAATTAAAAATAATTTGATAAATTTATTAATAAGGGTTCAAATTGGGCACAACTGAGGGACTCAGTTATAGTAAATACTGAATAATGTTGATGATGGCAAACTACTAATTTTAAATTTAGCAATAATACATGTAATTGGATGCTGCTATCCAAGAATGTGGTAGAACTAAGGACTTAGTGGACCATCAGGGACATACATTCCCCCAATCAGCCCTGCTGAGTTGCCTATAAACAAGTGTTCTCCTCTTTATTACCATAACCCAGATAATCATCTCCACAAAAAGGTGAGTGAAATAATCTATAGTGAATTAATTCATTAAGTAAGCAGTTAGTGAGCACCATTAGTATGCAATGGCTGGCCTCTAGAGACAAGTCAAGACTCAGACTCCGTCCTCGAAGATCAAGAGTTCATAATTTGCATTCCCTAGCTGATCCCGTGAATGTGTTTGTAAACAGGTTGCTGATAAGTATTAATATAAACTTTGGTGATATTAAAGTCCCAAATAAGTAGCCATTCTCAAAAGTTCAGGGAGCAAGCCAGCTGAATGGGAAGGGGAAATTTTTAAATTCACCTTATGGTCTGTTTTCTTTCTGAATAAGCTAGCTGTCCTCAAGCTGCTATTGGTTAGAAATTTGGATTTTTGTAGAGTGCAATATTTCCTAAACATAGATTTTTATATTTATGCCTTTCTTTCCAGATTTTTAAAATGCTTTAGATAAAAGTCATTTAGTGACATGATTTTTAGAAAATGTTTTACAAGGACCAACAAAATCAGTTACTAAGCATGTGTCAACTGAGGGTTATTTTTTTCAACTGTAATTTCACTTTTTAAAATAGCCTGACCCTTGCAGCCATGTGTTTAGATGCCTGTGTGAGGTAGGCTGTGGTTTCACGATTTCATCATCAGAAGAGGTCAAGAAAGAGTGGCTGTGCTCCTAATATTTTAAGGCTCTCTTTTAACCAGAGGATATTTCAAGTGTTTTAATAGGAGAACTTCTGAGGAGGTATCAGAAAAGAGTGAGAAGAGAATTTTTGCTTTCCCTAATTCTTTCTTCCTCTCTCCCTCCCTCCCTCCCTCTCTCTTCTTTTTCTTTCTCCACTATTTAGTAGTTTCAAATCTTCCGTCTTTGAGATCTTTTTAAAGCATTTTAAAATGAGATGGTATGACATCCTAAAAGCTGAGATGTAACCAGTGTATATATGTATATATGTAATATATGTATATGCATATATGTATACACACGTGCATTTTCAATGCAATTCTGAAAATATATAGCATGTGTTTCAATACTACATGGAAGTATTTGATAAAAATAGATGCCTAAGACTATAAATTCTATCAATATTTATCTCCAGAGTGTGGGCTCTCTGAGTATTAGCTGATCAGTGAGGCAAGGTGGAAGGCACTGCTACTTCTGTTTACTTGATGGCGCTGTGGAATTAGAAAACTGGGGAAGAAAGAACACACAGTGGAAGCATCATCTTTAGCTTCTTTGTGTGTTAGTAGCCCAGTTGTGTCCAACTCTTGGTGACCCCATGGACTGTAGCTGGCCATGGAATTCTGCCCATGGAGTTCTCCAGGCAGAAATGCTGGAGTGGGCAACCATTTCTTTTTCCAGGAGATCTCCCTGACCCAGGGATAAAACCTGGGTCTCCCATATTGCAGGCAGGTTCTTCACCATCTGAGCCACTAAGGAAGCCCTTAACTTCTTTAACACTTGTAAATTTTCCAAATCTAAGTTATAGTTGAATTCTCAGCAATACTTTGCTTTCTTTCTAAAGACTTGTTATCTCGATTTTATCACCATTATTGCTGTCACACTTACTCTGGAATTATTTTAACATTATATTTACTTTTAAATTTACTTTTGGCTGCACCATGTGGCTTGTGAGATCTTAGTTCCCCAACCAGAGATTGAACTTGGGCCTTTGGCAGTAAAAGTGCAGAGTCCTAACCACTGGACCTGCATGGACTTCCCCATAATTACTTTTTAATTTACAAAACCCCCACACATTAGTTACCTTGTTTGATCCTCACTGAAATCCTTCCAGGTAGACCTTGTTATTAAAGAGCACAGTCTTCAGAGTCAGACTGCCCAGGTTTAAAGCTGACTGTTCCCCTCCCTGGCTTGTGAAAGGAGGTTGTTGAGAGGATTAGGTGAGTCAATATCCAAAAAGCATTTAGACTAGTACCTGGTAAAAAGTAAGCACCATAAAAGTATTCATTACTATTAGTTCTTTTATATATTAAAAAAAATCTCAGAGATATTAAATAACTGTCCTAAGGTAGTTATCTATGGTAAGTTAAAAATCTAGGGCAAAATCCCAGATTGTTTAAGTATTGTTAAAAGCCCTACTTTTAAGTATTGTTCAGTACTAGCTTGTTACTTAGATGACTTTTCCTTTAAGATTTCTTTCCTCCTTCCCCTTTCTCTTCTTCATCCCATTCTTTCTCTCATCTTTTTCTTCCGCTTCATCTTCTCCTTTCTCTGTTTTCTCTTCCTTCTCGTAGTCCTGCCTTTTCCCTAATCACCTCTTCCACCACTGGTGCCACCAACATTATCACCAGAAACTCTAGCGTGATGAGCTAGGCTGACAATGAATTTGAAAGGAACTCATGCTGATAAATGTCTTTTTAATGGGCTGATGGAGAATGAAAGAAGGAAAGAGAGAAGAAAGGAAGGAAGAAAAATGTGATTGTAGTTGATAATCGTACTATGCTATATGTTTAACTTGTAGTTATGGTCTCTACTTACTCATAAAAAACAATGCCTGAGGTGAAAAACATTCTTGAAAAGATTAACAGCACTTTAGACACTGAAGAAGAAAAGATTAGTGAACTTGAACACTTAATAGTAGAAGCTATCCAAAATGAAAAATATTAATAAATGCAGAACACTAAATCCCATGGACGGAGGAGCCCGGTAGGCTGTAGTCCATGGGGTCACGAAGTCAGACACGACTGAGCAACTTCACTTTCACTTTTCACTTTCATGCATTGGAGAAGGAAATGGCAACCCGCTCCAGTGTGCTTGCCTGTAGAATCCCAGGGACGGGGGAGCCTGGTGGGCTGTCCTCTATGGGGTCGCACAGAGTCAGACACGACTGAAGCGACTTAGCAGCAGCAGCAGCAGCAGAACACTGAACTGTGCTAATGCTAAGAATATAAATGAATAATTTATATAAAATTGTTATCTAGAAAAATATGGAAATGCTTGTATAAAAATTATACTAGTATGTGAGTTGGGGTATTGCAATAGTGCGGAGTTTTTGCTGCTGCTGTTGCTTTAATTTTCAATGTTTATTCATTCCATTATTTATCACATGCCTAGAGGGTGGCCTGACACTGTGTTAATCAACAGGGAACTAAAGGAAAATTAAAATAAATATAGTTCCTGTCCTTGAGAGATTCACAGTCTAGTAGTAAAAACAAACATGTAAACGTATTTGCTATAGAGTGTGGTGAGCTGGCTAAGGACGAAGCACTTTATTTGGACTGAGGATGTCCAATGAAGCTTCTTTAAGAAGAGATATCTTTAACTATAGTTTATAGGAAGAAAAAAAAGAATTCACGAAGTAAATAAGGATACAGCTAGAATGTAGTAGGAGTGAGGTTAAAGGAGAATTGGAAAATTCTACACAAAAGATAAGTTTATGCAAAAGTGTTGGAGAACTACAAATCTTTCATTACAATTTAAGTTCCAAGTGCATGCAGAGGTGAGTAGAGATATGATGCTGAAAAGGCTAAGTAGGGGCTGCTGAAGCGCTGCCGCCAAGTCACTGAGTCACTGCAGTCGTGTCCGACTCTGTGCTACCCCATGAATGGCAGCCCACCAGGCTCCCCCATCCCTGGGATTCTCCAGGCAAGAACAGTAGGTTGCCATTTCCTTCTACAATGCAAGAAAGTGAAAAGTGAAGTCGCTCAGTCGTGTCTGACTCTTCGAAACCCCATGGACTGCAGCCCACCAGGCTCCTCCATCCACAGGATTTTCCAGGAAAAAGTACTGGAGTGGGTTACCATTGCCTTCTCTGAAGTAGGGGATAGATCATAGCAATCTTATTAGAATACTACTGTGCAATAAGTGGAAATTTCCAATATTTCCTGCATAGACAACATGAATTTGTGAATCACTTGGCTTTATTCTCTAGGTATAAGGGAGTTACTAGGGGTTTTATACAGTCTGTATTGCAGTCTGAGTTACAAGGTCAGATTTAAGATTAGAAAGATTACACTGTCATCAATATGGTAGATAGATTCATTGGCAATGGGGAGATTAGAATCAGAAACTTCAGTTATTTCAGGGAAGAGATGACAATGGCTTAATCTAGAGTCAGGATATATATGAGCAATGGGAGCTGTCCATTCTGGGTGTAGGCAGTAAGAGTGTGTGATGATAATGATGAAACACTCCTCCCTGAAAAAAGATCTTTCGTTGGTCTAAGTTCTAAATAATTGCCATGGTTATTGCTGAGTTTTCAGTTCAGTTCAGTCACTCAGTCATGTCAGACTCTTTGCAACCCCGTGAATCGCAGCATGCCAGGCCTCCCTGTCCATCACCAACTTCCAGAGTTTACTCAAGCTCATGTCCGATGAATCAGTGATAACATCCAACAATCTCATCCTCTGTCGTACCCTTCTCCTCCCACCTTCAATCTTTCCCAGCATCAGGATCTTTTCCAGTGTATCAGTGCTTTGCATCAGGTAGCCAAAGTTTTGGAGTTTCAGCTTCAGCATCAGTCCTTCCAATGAATATTCCAGACTGATTTCCTTTAGGATTGACTGGTTGGATCTCCTTGCAGTCCAAGGGACTCTCAAGAGTCTTCTCCAACACCACGGTTCAAAAGTGTTAATTCTTTGGGGCTCAGCTTTCTTTCTAGTCCACCTCTCACATCCATACATGCCTACTAGAAAAACCATAGCCTTGACTAGATGGACCTTTGTTGGCTAAGTAATGTCTCTGCTTTTTAATATGCTGTCTGGGTTGGTCATAACTCCTTCCAAGGAGTGTCCTTTAATTTCATGCCTGCAGTCACCATCTGCAGTGATTTTGGAGCCGCCAAAAATAGTCTCTCACTATTTCCATTGTTTCCCCATCTGTTTGCCATGAAAAGGCAGAGGAACCAGAGATCAAATTGCCAATATCTGCTGGATCATCAAAAAAGCAAGAGAGTTCCAGAAACACATCTATTTCTGCTTTATTGACTATGCCAAAGTCTTTGACTGTGTGGATCACAACAAACTGTGAAAAATTCTGAAAGAGATGGGAACACCAGATCACCTGACCTGCCTCTTGAGATATCTGTATGCAGGTCAGGAAGCAACAGTTAGAACTGGACATGGAACAACAGACTGGTTCCAAATAGGAAAAGGAGTATGTCAAGGCTGTATATTGTCACCCTGCTTATTTAACTTATATGCAGAGTACATCATGAGAAATGCTGGGCTGGAAGAAACACAAGCTGGAATCAAGATTGCTGGGAGAAATCTCAATAACCTCAGATATGCAGATGACACCACCCTTATGGCAGAAAGTGAAGAGGAACTAAAAAGCCTCCTGATGAAAGTGAAAGTGGAGATTGAAAAACCTGGCTCAACATTCAGAAAACAAAGATCATGGCATCTGGTCCCATCACTTCATGAGAAATAGATGGGGAAACAGTGTCAGACTTTTTTGGGGGGGCTACAAAATCACTGCAGATGGTGACTGCAGCCATGAAGTCAAAAGATACTTACTCCTTAGAAGAAAAGTTATGACCAACCTAGATAGCATATTCAAAAGCAGAGACATTTCTTTGCCAACAAAGATCCATCTAGTCAAGGCTATGGTTTTTCCTGTGGTCATGTATGGATGTGAGAGTTGGTTTGTGAAGAAGGCTGAGCGCTGAAGAATTGATGCTTTTGAACTGTGGTGTTGGAGAAGACTCTTGAGAGTCCCTTGGACTGCAAGGAGATCCAACCAGTCCATTCTGAAGGAGATTGGCCTTGGGATTTCTTTGGAAGGAATGATGCTAAAGCTGAAGCTCCAGTACTTTGGCCACCTCATGTGAAGGGTTGACTCATTGGAAAAGACTCTGATGCTGGGAGGGATTGGGGGCAGGAGGAGAAGGGGACGATGGAGGATGAGATGGTTGGATGGCATCACTGACTCGATGGACGTGAGTCTGAGTGAACTCTGGGAGTTGGTGATGGACAGGAAGGCCTGGCGTGCTGCGATTCATGTGGTCGCAAAGAGTCAGACACAACTGAGCAACTGAACTGAACTGATGGGACCGGATGCTATGATGTTAGTTTTCTGAATGCTAAGTTTTAAGCCAACTTTTTAACTCTCTTCTTTCACTTTTATCAAGAGGCTCTTTAGCTCTTCGCTTTCTGCCATAAGGGTGGTGTCATTAGAGTATCTGAGGTTATTGATATTTTGCCCAGCAGTCTTGATTCCAACTTGTGCTTCATCCAGCCCAGCATTTCTCATGATGTACTCTGAATATAAGTTAAATAAGCAGGGTGACAATATACAGCCTTGACATACTCCTTTTCTTATTTAGAACCAGTCTGTTGTTCCATGTCCAATTCTAACTGTTGCTTGCTGACCTGCATACAGATTTCTCAAGAGGCAGGTCAGGTGGTCTGGTGTTCTCATCTCTTTTAGAATTTTCCACAGTTTGTCATGATCCACACAGTCAAAGGCTTTGGCATAGGCAATAAAGCAGAAATAGATGTTTTTTTCTGGAACTCTCTTGCTTTTTTGATGATCCAGTGGATGCTGGCAATTTGATCTCTGGTTCCTCTGCCTTTTCTAAATCCAGCTTGAACATCTGGAAGTTCATGGTTCAGTATTGTTGAAGCCTGGCTTGGAGAATTTTGAGCATTACTTTACTAGCATGCGAGATGAGTGCAACTGTACAGAAGTTTGAGCATTCTTTGGCATTGCCTTTCTTTGGGACTGGAATAAAAACTGACCTTCTCCCATCTTGTGGCCACTGTTGACTTTTACAAATTTGCTGGCATACTGAGTACAACACTTTCACAGCATCAACTTTTAGGATTTGAAATAGCTCGACTGGAACTCCATCACCTCCACCAGCTTTGTTTCTAGTGATGCTTCTAAGTCCCACTTGCCTTCACATTCCAGGTTGTCTGGCTCTAGGTGAGTGATCATACCATCATGATTATCTGGGTCATGAAGATCCTTTTTGTACAGTTCTGTGTATTCTTGTCACTTCTTCTTAATATCTTCTGCTTCTGTTAGGTCCATACAGTTTCTGTCCTTTATTGAGCCCATCTTTGCATGAAGTGTTCCCTTGGTATCTCTAATTTTCTTGAAGAGATCTCTAGTCTTCCCCATTCTGTTATTTTCCTCTATTTCTTTGCAATGATCACTGAGGAAGACTTTCTTATCTCTCCTTGCTATTCTTTGGAACTCTGCATTCACATGGGTGTATTTTTCCTTCTGTCCTTTGCTTTTTGCTTCTCTTCTTTTCACAGCTATTTGTAAGGCCTCCTCAGACAGCCATTTTGCTTTATTGCATTTTTTTTCTTGGGAATGGTCTTGAACCCTGTCTCTTGTACCATGCCATGAACTTCTGTCCATAGTTCATCAGGTACTCTATCAGATCTAATCCCTTGAATCTATTTCTCACTTCCCCTGTATAATCGTAAGGGAGTTGATTTAGGTCATACTTGAATGGTCTAGTGGTTTTCCCTACTTTCTTCAATTTAAGTCTGAATTTGGCAATAAGGGAAACATGATCTGAGCCTTGGTCAGCTTCTGGTCTTTTTTTGCTGACTGGATAGAGCTTCTCCATCTTTGGCTGCAAAGAATATAATCCATCTGATTTTGGTGTTGACCATCTGGTGATGTCCACGTGTAGAGTCTTCTCTTGTGTTGTTGGAAGAGGGTGTTTGCTATGACCAGTGCATTCTCTTGGCAAAACTCTATTAGCCTTTGCCTTGCTTCATTCTGTACTCCAAGGTCAAATTCGTTACTCCAGGTGTTTCTTGACTTCCTACTTTTGCATTCCAGTCCCTTATAATGAAAAGGACATCTTTTTTTGCGTGTTAGTTCTATAAGGTCTTGTAGGTCTTCACAGAACCATTCAACTTCAGCTTTTTCAGCATTGCTGGTTGGGGCATAGACTTGGATTACCATGATATTTGAATGATTTGCCTTGGAAACGAACAGAGATCATTCTGTCATTTTTGAGATTGCCTTCAAGTACTGCATTTCGGACTCTTTTGTTGACTGTGATGGCTACTCCATTTCTTCTAAAGGATTCCTGCCTGCAGTAGTAGATATAATGGTCATCTGAGTTAANCTTAAATCTATTTCTCACTTCCACTGTATAATCATAAGGGATTTGATTTAGGTCATATCTGAATGGTCTGATGGTTTTCCCTGCTTTCTTCAATTTAAGTCTGAATTTGGCAATAAGGAGCTCATGATCTGAGTCATGAGGGAAATGCAAATGAAAACCATAGTGAGATATTAATTCATGCCTGTTTGAATGGCCATCATTCAAAAGACAAGAGATAAATGTGGATGTTGGTGGGATTGTAAGTTGGTGTAGCTACTATGGGAAACAGTATGGAAGTTCCTCAAAAAATTAAGAATAGATTTACCATGTGAGCCAGCAATTCCACTTCTGAGTATATATAAAAAGGAAATGAAAACACTAATTCTGAAAGGCATCTGCACCTCTTGTTCATAGAAACATTATTTATAGTAACCAAGACTTGGAAACAACCAAAGTGTGCATGGATGGATAAAGAAGATCCATGTATATAAACAATGGAATATTATTGAGCCTTAAAAATGGAGAAATCCTACCATTTATGGTCATGGATAGACTCCTAAGGCATTATGTTAAGTGAAATTAAGTCAGACAGAGAAAGACAAATACTGTATGATCTTACGTGTAGTAATCTACATAGAAAAAGAGAATTTGTGGATTTTTGGCTACCAGAGGTGAGGGAATAGGGATTAGAGGAAGATGGTTAAAAGGTACAAGCTTCCAGTTTGAAGGTAAGTACTAGGGATGTGATGTACAACCTGATGGCTACGGTTACCATCGCTCTGTGATAGAAGGTTGTGAAGAGAGTGGCCCCTAAGAGTTGTGATCACAGGAGACCTTTCTTGTCACTGCAGCGCTATGAGATGATGGATGTTCACTAAACCTGTGGTGGTTTATTTCCCAATAGATGTTAATCAAACCATCATGCGGTATACCTTAAATTTTTATAGTAATGTATGTCAAGTATTTTTCAGTAAAACTGGGGAAAAGTTATCCTATACTTTTAAAATCTTGCATGTGAAGAATAATTGTAGTTTAGTATAACATTTAAGACAGGTAATCTTTCATGAGCGCTGAGTGCCTCAAATAAAAATATATACTGTATCCTTAGCATCGAGAACATTTTTTAGATACTTATTTATTTTACTTTATTTATTTGGCCATGCCAGGTGCTAGTTGAGGCACTCAGGAACTTTAGTTGTGGCACCTGAACTTTTGGTTGTGGCGTGTGGAATCTAGTTCCCTGGCCAGGGATCGATCCTGGGCCCTCTGCATGGAGAGCTCAGAGTCTTAGCCACTGGATCACCGAGAAATCCCTAGAACTTTTTATAATTTTGGTTCTTAAAATTCAGATGCATTGTTTTAAAATAACCTAATTTCAGTTGAAGTCCTGTCTTTTGGGTAAAACATTTGAATTGTTTGAAGGCTTTGTTTTTTGATATTCTGTGTGTATTTCTATTTAACAAGTACCTGTCAAGCTCTCTAGTTACTCCATTAATTTTTCTTTTAATTATACGTGAGAAAACATTGTAAAAAGGGAATTAAATCTTCACAGGTAGGATAAAACTTGGTTGCAGAAGTATTCATTAAAAAAAAAAAATTACGGTGTGTGTTTGGGGGATGTCTCTTTTTGCAGTCTGGCTTCTGTATCACTAGTTCCTGTGTCTTATTTCAAGTTACAGATGAATTTAAAATTATTTTGTGTTGTGTTAGAATCAAGTCCGTTGCTTTGCTTTTTGCAGTAATCCTGTAACAAAGTCTTGTTAACGGTTAGGGTTGGTGCCATCTTCAAAGTCTACCTCCCGTCTGAGCATTTCACTGTTTCTCTAAGTACTGTTTTGGCTGAGCCATCCTTAGACCTGCTCTGGATTATGGCCTTGGCATCTGGTATGGTCTCTGGACTTCCGCTCTTACACTTGGGCTCATTCTCCATAGACCACCAGAGTCGTCTTTTAAAAGCATCAGTTGTACTTAGAACCGTCTAGTGGCCTCCTCTTCTCTCAAACAGCCACTGCCACCTGCAAAACCTCCACCTCTCCCATCCCTAACTACCTCTTGACAGATGCAGTCTGCACTTCACCCGGTCACTTTGCTGCAGCCACACCATCCTCCTTGCCTCTTGTTGAGCACGCTGGCCACACTCCAGCCCTTGGGCCTCGCCTGCTGTGGTGTCTGCCAGGATGCCCTTCCTTGTCACTGTAGACACCTGCCTGGAAAAGAGAGTCTGTTTCCCACCCCCCTTGTCCTTGTCCTTTACCCAGCTTTGTTCTCACACTGAGGACACTGCCTAAAACTTATGTCTCATTTTCTTGTTTTTTGTTTGCTTTCCCTGTAAAAAGGCAGGGCCTCTGCCCTGTCCATCAGTCCGTTCCAGTGCTCAGCACGATGCCTGGCTGGTGCGCAGCCAATGTTGCTGAATAGAAGATGCCTGTTGGCAGAAATGTTTCTCTTGTCTGAGTGCAGATAGGGCTTACTGTTACATATATTGATGTTGTGCTTTTATTCCCTAGAGACCCTGAAATATGGCGTTTGGCCTGCTTGAAAGTTTGGGGCAGAAGCTGTATTAAGCTTGTTCCGTACACCTCCTGGAGAGAGATGTTTTTGGAAAGGCCCCGTGTTCGATTTGATGGTAAGTTGAACTCTTTGGAGCAACAGAGATCTATTGTGCTGATTTTGATAAATACATAAGTCTTCATTTTCTATGCCAGACCCTGAGTACTATCAGCATATTTAGAGGAAACTACAATAAAAGTAAAGCTGGAAACGTGTTACATGATGGTAAAAGTTTTTTATTAAGTTCTTTTTTAAAAATCTGTTTCTTTCTGTAGGCGTGTATATCAGTAAAACCACCTATATTCGTCAAGGGGAGCAGTCTCTTGATGGTTTCTATAGAGCCTGGCACCAAGTGGAATATTACAGGTACAACTGTAGTAATGCAGTGAGTGAAAATTGTCTCTCTCCAAGTGTTAGTGCATTAGTTATCAGACATTGAATTCGCATGGCTTTTGCATTTATAGACATAATGGCCCTCGGTGTTTTTAATCCAGTTTATAACAGGAACTGCAGTCAAAGTGCCAACAGGTTAAGATAAATCAGGGAATTCCCCTTGGCCTCCAGATCTAGAATTACTTTGTATTTTGGAGCTCCTCCTTGCCTTCTGATTATCAGAGCGCTTGGGCTGCTATTCAGGCTCATCCTCCCCAGATATCCCCGTCACCGAGGAACAAGTCAGCTCTGCTGACTACCATGGAGCAGACAGCATTGGGTCTCACTCTTGTTTGACATTAGGTAGTGCTTTAAGGAGAAACACGCAGAACTTTAACAGAGTAATCTTTAATCCAGTTTATTTCTATTCAGTGAGTGATACTAAAAGTTCCATGGCTCCCTCTAAGGAAAGTGATAAAAGGCTTTGTGTCTCTGCTTCTGGCCTCACGGGTCACGTTCGTGTCAGCGATGTTTTGCCAGTCCTTTGGCCTGTGGTATCTCCCTTTTGGTTTCACAGCAGTGCAGAAGTAGGTCTGGGGACCAGGAAATAGGGACACGTTTCATATTCGCGTGTGGTGTTTCGGCGTCTGCCTTGTCCCGCAGGTACGTAAGGTTCTTCCCGGATGGCCATGTGATGATGCTCACCACCCCCGAGGAGCCCCAGTCCATTGTTCCGCGCTTACGAACCAGGAATACCAGGTAGTGGCTCTCTGTAGTTTTCTATCCGCTTCACGTTTTAGGTGGTAGCTTGCAGATGATGTAACTTAATACTGGATGATTAAAGAAGCAATCATCTGGGGCACTTGTGAAAAGTAACTGATCCTGGGACTTACCTGGCAGTCCTGTGGTTGGGAGTTGGTGTTTTCACTGCTGAGGGCCTGTGTTCAATCCCTGGTCAGGGAACTAAGATTCTGCAGACTGCACAGTGTAGCTCCCTGCCATGCTCCCCCCCGCTCCCCCAACAACAACAAATACCTATCCCTGGACCTCTCCCTAAAGGCATCCTTCAGTAAGTCTGGGGCCTTGGAAACTAGGTTTACTCACATCGTATCGTAACTGATTGTCCTCAGGTTAATTGAGTGAATACTTCTAACCCACTACTTTCTCAGTTACTTAAATATACGTAACGGATAAATAGATTTAAAGTGTTTTGTGTTCTTTCTTTTAGAACTGATGCAATTCTACTGGGTCATTATCGCTTGTCACAAGATACAGACAATCAGACCAAAGTATTTGCTGTGATAACTAAGAAAAAAGAAGAAGTAAGTATGCAAGGTGGAATTGGCAGTTTTCTTTTAATTTCCTTACCCTGCTCATTAATCATTCAAGCATTCTCAATTAGAAAGGATGAAACGTACTCTTTTATAATTTATACTGTTACACAAAATGGGCGTTGACTTAACAACTTATCTCAGAAGAGAACTGGAAGGTTTCTAAAATGTGGCTATTTTTTATCAGATCAACTTATTTGTTCTCCAAGTTTTCTTTTTTGGCCCAGGTTTTTTACACGTAAAATGTAAAACCAGGATTTCCTGTGAAATAACTAGTACAATTATATATGACTGTGTTTTTGGTTTTTCTCATTTTGAATCATAGGAGATTTTCTTTCTAAATTGTCTCATATGGATAATTCTTTCACAGATATTTTTAGAATTTGAGTTTCTACTGGAAATAAGCTAAAGTGAGATAACTTCCTTCTTCTTGCAAAAGGAAAAAAATGTCAAGCAAATACAATGGCAGAATCATGACATTCCAGAGTATTTTAAACTCTCTTATCAGATTAAGGGACTGATTTTTTCCAGCTTTTCTCCATGTGCATTTTTTTAACCCTGGTTAAAAACCACAATGTGGACCCAAGAAGTTGTGAGGTAGTTGGAATAAATATTTCTGCATTGTTCTTATAATGAATATAGTTTCTGAACAAAGTTTGTCTTTTGTTGACTCCCACTCTCCACTCCCAGCTACCACATATGGGATAGTTGTTGTTTCTGTTCAGTTGCTCAGTCGTGTCCAACTCTTTGCGACTCCATGGACTACAAGCTTCCCTGTCCTTCACTATCTCCTGGCATTTGCTCAGACTCATGTCCGTTGAGTCAGTGATGCCATCCAACCATCTCATCCTCTGTCACCGTCTTCTCCTCCTGCCCTCAATCTTTCCCAGCATTAGGGTCTTTTCCAGTGAGTCAGCTCTTTGAATCAGGTGGCCAAAGTATTGGAGCTTCAGCATCAGTCCTTCCAATGGGAATAGTTAGTCCTTCATCTGTGAGTCCGGTGGCCCTTGGCTGTGTCTTCTTCAGCTCCTTCTGGCTCTTGGAGTCAGGGGCTGCAATCTGAAGGGCAGAGATTCTTACTGTCACGGTGATAATGGCCTTGAGTTTCTTGAGATCAGAGCTAGGGAGTTGTGAGGCCCCCACTGTTAAAATGTTACCTAATAAGAGAGTTTAGGCACTCCCATGCTGATACCAGTTTTCACTCCAGACTATGACACAGTGAAACCATATGTAGTGTCGACATTCTTATGTTTGAGCAACATTCACAGAAGTATGGTTCCAGTGAACCTTGTCACATCTGTTTCTCCGTAGACTAGTTTTCTGTTATTGCAAAAGATAAGTCATACTCTGTGTTCTTTCTGCCCCACTATTTTCGAGTAGAAGGAAATATTAGGCCTAGAGATGGATGGGAGTTTGAGTTCCCATCTCCAGCACTGACCCTGGGCTGCCCATCCTGGGTCCTCATCCCCTCAACCGTCACACAGCTACCATGCAGTTACATGACATACCTAAGGTCGTCATCCTGATTGAGATAATGTGATGGAGACAAAAGCCTTCTGCTTTTAGAGGCTCTCGTGTATTTCCAGGCACTCGTACACATACACTCATACACAAAGGTCTGTCTAGTCAAAGCTATGGTTTTTCCAGTAGCCATGTATGGATGTGAGAGTTGGACCATAAGGAATGCTGAGCACCAAAGAATTGATGCTTTTGAACTGTGGTGTTAGAGAAGACACCTAAGAGTCCTTTGGACTGCAAGGAGATCCAACCAGTGAATCCTAAAGGAAGTCAGTCCTGAATATTCATTGGAAGGACTGAAGCTGAAGCTCCAATACTTTGGCCACCTGATACGAAGAATTGACTCATTTGAAAAGACCCTGAGGCATGGAAAGATTGAAGGCAGGAGGAGAAGGGGATGACAGAGGATGAGATGGTTGGGTGGTATCACTGACTCGATGGACGTGAGTTTGAGCAAGCTCTGGGAGTTGGTGATGGACAGGGAAACCTGGCGTGCTGCAGTCCATGGGGTCACAGAGTCAGACACAACTGAGCGACTGAACCGAACCGATACACACTGGCAGTTGATAACCAGTATAGCCGTCTATCCTATGTGCAGATAACTCTGTGACTTAACACGTTGCTCAGGTATTTCCGTATAGATGCAGCCCCATCTGTCTCTGTCTGTCCGCGAAGTGAGGCCCCACTGTTGCTCACGCATCTCCCCTCTTACAGAGAGCACTTGACCATAAATACCGGTATTTTCGCCGTGCCCCTGTGCAAGAAGCCGATCAGAACTTTCACGTGGGGCTACAGCTGTGTTCCAGTGGCCACCAGAGCTTCAACAAACTCATCTGGATACACCACTCTTGTCACATTACTTACAAGTAGGTGAATGCCGTAAAAACCTCAAGGGTACAGGTTCCATGTGCCCTTCCTGTCTAGCTGAGAACTCAGGTAGGGTTTGATTCCTCAGACTTAACGTTCAATCACAAAGGAAAACCACAGTATAATCTTCTGCAAACCAAAGAAGCAGCCAACCTGAAGAAAACTAAAAGCGGGCCAGGTGAAGTGTCCAGAGCTCCCACTAAGGGTCCATGGACACGTAGGTGGGCACCTCCACCGTGAGGTTAAGAGCAGCCCCCATGAGGCTGTCGGTGCCTGGCCACTAAGCTGCATGAGTGTGGCTTCAGTCGTTGGCTTTCCAAGGCAGTGGTGAAACACCAGAGCGTTTTTCTTCTCCCATGTTTCAGCCTCATCATTTTTCACCTTATTTCCATTCAGTTTATCCCCAGGGATTATACACAGATTTTAAAGTAAATTGTAGTTAAGAAAGGAAGTCTGCTGAGATCACCAGTGTTTCAAAGCCAAATTAGTGGTTCCTGTTTAAAGCCCTTAGTGGTTCCTATGTTAAACTTTTTATCCTGTGTGTTAGGATTTACTAGTGTGAAAGAGGGAATGAACAGATGAGAATGTGTGAGCAAGAACAGTACTGAAATGAGGAAAATGTAAGAATTAGGAAAGTGAAATGTCAGTTCACATAGATACTGATGTTAGCTTTCGTGAGGTTTGAAAGAATATTGGTGTGTGCCCGAGGGTCATTCCATGCCCGTTGAGTCCAGAGCTCTGAGAGGCAGGTTGGAGGTCGGTCACCTTCCATCAGCCTCTCTGACGACCTCAATCAGCTTGCTGAAAGCTTCCTCGGTCACGTTTCCACCTTAGGAGTAACTCTTCCCACTCTTCTGGGAGGTCTTGACAGGTCATTTTTCCTTGCTTCTCTCCCTTATCTACTGGTCCTCCTGTTTTCTTTCTGGTTCTCTGAATAATTGTGAAGTAGAATTCTTCTTCTTTTTTTTTTTTTTCTTTCCAAAGAAACCAAACCCAGAAGTAGAGCCAAGCAAATGATATTTATGAAGTCACTGGAATTTTCTGTTTTTGTTTATTTCTTTTCTTTTCTTTTTTTTAGGCGAAAAATAAAAGCCTGTGGTAATATATCACCTCCTTCCCCCTCAACCTGAAATTATGCTGTTGATTATGCAAATATTAAATCATTAAATTCTCTTCTAGGATTATAATTCTTTCTAAAATGCGTTTTAACAAAACCGTAAAATATCTAGAGCCTTTGACTTAGAAATTGTTCCTTGGGAATCTTTTCAAAGGGCATCATGAAAGATATAAAAATCATTTACAATTGCCAAACACTGAAAACTAAATCCTTCAGCAAAGGGGGAATGAAGTAAATGTGGCAAAAGCAAGCAAGCATTTTTGCAGCCACAAAAATGGCTTCTGAAGAAGATTGAATGATGTGAGGCAGTGCTTTATGTCATGATGTATAAAACAGCAAAGTATGACCTCAGCAGTGAAGCCCAGTATCAATGTTGAGGCCCTATCTGAGTGGGAATGAGTGATTTTTCTTTACACTTTTCTAATATTTTTCGAATTTTCCACAGTGCACCTATTTTACTTAGAATTGACTGAGATGAATTAAAAATGAAAAAAAAAAAAAAAGGCTAATGCCTAAAATTAAACTCCCCCCCTAAATGTAGACAAGAATTTTAAATGAGCTGAAATCTCCTTGTGATGAGTGACTGTGTGCTCTCGTTCCAGATCTACTGGAGAGACTGCGGTCACAGCATTCGAAATTGACAAGATGTACACGCCGCTGCTGTTCGCCAGGGTGAGGAGCTACACCGCCTTCTCGGAGAGGCCGCTGTAGCCCTCACGTCCGCCCCCACTGCGTTGCATGAGTAAAAGTATATAGAGAAACAGAGCAACCTAAGTTATAAATGTGTATATATATATATGATATATATATATATGGAATTGGAACTTATTTTACATTGTCGGAGTTCTTTCAAGAAGAGTATTAAATTGATTATTTTTTTTATTTAAAGGGAAAGTTGACTCTTGGGGTGTTTGTTTTGAAATTAAGTTGAAATTATTTTAAGTTTCAGGACACTTATGTTGTGAAAAACCACATGAGGTTTTAAATCATGCCCTTTTTCAAGCAGACCTCAGAGTAGGCTTCCGTCGCATAGGCGGTCTTCTGACTGATCAGCCCAGTACTGAAACGCGTCAGGGGAGCACCCCCCATGGGATCAGCATCTAGTTCACGCATGACATAGCGTCTTTTAACTAAAAGCTCCAAATGTGAACCCCTGTTCTGAATTTGTTTGAAACTGTTTGACCAGTGGAGATCATAAATAAAAGGTTTCTTTCAAGAAAATGTATTTGGATAGCCTTTTTCAAACGTCAGAGTAATAAATGGTCCTAAGGCAGCCAGCCAGTGAAGGCTCACAGATAAAGGAGTCATCTCAGTCTTTACAGTCTGTAGTGTCTATACCAGGACCCCATCCAGGCCCCCTACATGTGTGTGACATTAGGTGAGAAGGGAGGACTCCCTCGGGGCCAAGACTCTGAAAGAGCAGAAAGTGAAGTGAAAGTTGCTTAGCCGTGTCCAGACTCTGCAACCCATGGACTGTAGCCCACCAGGCTCTATCCATGGAATTCTCCAGGCAAGAATACTGGAGTAGGTAGCCACTTCCTTCTCCAGGGGATCTTCCCAACCCAGGGATCGAACCTAGGTCTCCTACATTGCAGACAGTTCTTTACTGTCTGAGGCACCAGGGAAAGAGCAGGAAAGGATCCTATAAACCCAGGCCTAGCTCCTCCAGATCTCAATCTGAGAAAAGAGCTGGCCTTGACCTGTATGTTAGCACCCTAGCTGCAGTGCTGAGTATTTCATTTCAGAGTTTGTGTCTGGCACAGTTCTACCAGTTTCAGATTTGGTTTTGACTCAAATACAGCTCAAGTCTAGTATTGTGTACTTTCAGAAGTTGACACCTTTCCAAGTTCAGAGTGGCATTAAAAGATTCTTCATAAGTTCCTACAATTCAGTGTGGGGACAGCCTTCTAAAAAGCTAATGTAGTATTAAACATGAAAACCAGACTTCCCGGCCTGTTCAGTGGTTCAGCAACTCATGCTTCCAAGGCAAGTTCAATCGCTGGTCAGGGAACTGAGATTAACATGCTGCAAGGCACAACTGAAAAAAAAAAAAAGATGAAAACCATTCATCCAATATGTGTTTAGGGAAAAGCATTCCATTTAGGTTGGCTTTCTGCAGCGGTCTGAGAAATGAGGAATGCAGGCACATTGCAAGCAAGTGCAAGCCAGTGAATTCTGTGCCAAGCTCAACCTCCACAGGAATGGGTGAGCCAAGACTGGAGCTAATTAACAGTTAGGCCCAGTGCCCTTGTGACACATTCCCTGATTCCACCAGGGAGTGTCCCTTTTTTGTTTTCCCAAAATACCCCGTAGTCCAACTATCCCAGCAGTTATCACACTTTTTTTTGTTTGTTTTTTTAACATGTCAGCCTCCCTCCATAAAACTGGGTTCTTTGAGAACAGAGGGCTATTTCTCTTAAATTCCTGATCCCAAAGCACCCTGTGCTGTGAACATTAAATGAAATAATCCCTAGAAAATGGTACACATTCCAATGGGGCTCTAATCTTTCAAATGAATGAATGCACTTTTGACACTGGGGGGCGCTCTTGTCCCATTGTTTTGTTGTTTTTCCTAGTCAGGGTGAGGGAGGGAGCTGGTTTACACATTCACAGGAAAACAGGGGCATCCCAAATCCTTCTGATTGGCCTCCAAAGCTTTATGTGATAGGAGCTAAGACTTAAGGAGTGTGTCCAGAATGAAACTCCATCCTGAGGCCAGAGCCCTGACTCCGGCTATGCATAACACCTCAATCACCAGCCAAGAACCCCCAGTTTTCTTGGCCAGTGTTTATCTGGCAGTTTGTCTTGGCTGTTGGAGGAAACTGAATATTCTATTTGGAATGAATACAAAAAGGATCCTGGGATGAGTCATCTTGGGTCAGGTTAGGGGGCGTAGGCAAGATGGGAAGGGGCACAGAGTGGCCAGCCTGTCCCCATTTCACACACAAAGGGCCTGACTGATAATTATTGCGTACTTGGGAGGCCCTGAGCCTTACTTCCCAAAGTCTTCTGCCCAGTGCATCACCCCTAAATCCACTCAAAGCTTCCGTAGCTGCACCTTCTGCTTCTGACTGATAGACCTGTGATTGTGGAATTGAGATTCACAAAAGCTTGCAAGACTGATCTAAGATTTGACTGATGTCAGAGTCTAGGTGTGTGTGTGCAGCAGAGTGAGGGGGAGAGTGTGAAAATTTCCTCAACAGTATAGGCTTCTGTGTGTGTGTGTGTGTGTTTAGTGTTTAATGATGTTAATCTCCTAGGTCAGACCTTTGTTATTCTCCTTTATGTTTTTTTTTATTTTTTTTAATATATATTTATTTTGGTTGCATCACACGGTGTGTAGGGTCTTAGTTATCCAACCAGGGCTCAAACCCATGCCCCCTGCAATGGACGTGTGTAGTCTTAGCCACTGGACCATCAGAGAAGTCCCCTAGGCTTCTTGCTAATGAAATAGATTTCTGTGCAGACTAACTTTTATTGCAACGCTGGAAATACATTCAACCCAGTTAACTGTGCACAGGCCAAAGGGGCAGGAAGTTGAAACCTGCTCTGGAAGCAAAGGTAACTATATAGTCATTTTATCATCAAAATCAGGACACTTTTTAGGGGAAAGGAGAATGTGTTTTGTAATTACGCTGAGACAACCAGCTAACTCGAGACTGTTCTGGGCAAGTGGGGATGGACGGTCACTCTACATACCAGGCATTGCCAAGGCTCTTCCACCAGCTTTTCATCAGATTTCACTTGTAATGAGCTTATTTGTCCTTATCTTTTTTTCTTCCTCTTGACAGAAAAGATGCTAATGGTTTCCTAGTATGTGAAGTGACTGCTTTGGGCTCTAATAACTTCCCTCAGAATGTCACCAAAATGCCTGCATTTGATTGATGGGCAGAAATCACTGACCGCATGAAAAAGTGCTGAGTCTGTCCGTTTCTGCTTTTCTCGCGTCTAGGATTCTGTTCGGAATCCCAGGTTACTGTGGACGGCTGCCAAAAGATGTCTTCTTGTTGCCCTGTGACTCGAGTTCCCTCCAAGTGTACGGCTAGAAGCCAGGTTTCCTGCCTTGTCCCTTCTTCTCCCTTTGTTCCCACCTGTGAGCACCTGTTCTGCATGACCGTTGGGAGGAGCGGGCTTATTGGGAGCGCTGTGACATAGTGTGGTGCACAGACCACAGCCTGGATGGAGGACTTGAGCTCAGAGCGCCTGGCGCAGAGGCTGAGGCATAGTAGGTGCTGGACAGCCAGCTCCCATCAGACCACCCTTGTCACTGCAGGACCGGGGAGCAGGGGAGGCCTCTCCGGCATTTCTACCAGCACCGTGTCAATGGACAAGTTCCCTGCCCAGGGCCCCCACGTCAAGCCTCCAGGAATGATGCTTGTACCATTCAGAGCAAGTGATAGTTACAAACACCCAGGCTTCTCTAGATTAAGGGTCTTTTGGTTAAGTATCCTTCAGACTTAAACAATTGCTTTGGGTCCCTGGGGTCTCAACAGGAGGGAAAGGATCTTATTCCATCAAATGAGAAGGGATAACGTTTCTCCCTAATTCAGAACTTAAAGGAAGAAGTAAGGAAATAGCGTAAAACAGTAGAAATGCCCTGGACTTTGGAGCTGGATAGCTCTGAGTTTGAACATCACTCTTACCAGCACTTATTATCTTAGTCAAAAACACTTAACACCTAGAGCTGTATTTGTAAACTAGGGATAATGGTAACTAACCTGCAGGGTTGCCATGACAATGAAGTACTACACATCTTAAGCCTTGGCACAAAATAGGCTTTTATAAATGGAAACTATTATTACCTAGGATTATCTAAAAGAACAGTGACACTCACATAGGTGGGGAAAATAGCTCTGCAATTGTGAGCCCCCAGGAAGATTCTGAAACCATCAATCTTGAAACAAACAAACAAAGCCCAAAGACTATACTTGTGACCTAATCTCACCTGGGCAGTTTATATCAGAAATCCTCTTATCCTAGGGAAAGTCAGCTTATGACAAATCCATGACTGGACTTGATCAGTTGGTAGGGTTGCCTGGAGCGTTGTCGAGAAAGATTTTGATGCTGAGTCTGAACTCAGGGAAGCATGCCGTCACTGATTAGTGATGCCTGCCTGGGTGCAGGACTAGGGGGCACATGGTTACCCCCTGTTCCTCACTGACTGATGCATAAAAATGCTCTTAACACAGGCAAGAGTCTGGACATCTAGAGCAGCACTCAGGCTTTGGGCAGCTCAGAGGAAGTAAACGGAAATCAGTGATGCTCCAGAGGCTGATAGAAAAGGAATGGTATGAAGATCATAGGAAATCCTTGATAGTATGCTGGGCAAATTTTCAGTGGTTTCCTAATTCTACCCAGGAGCAGCCCAAAAGAGGCAAGCAGAAGAGCCTGAGAAATCACCTGGGAGAGACGAGAAGAAAGTTTAGCGCCCATGATTATACCAGCCGGCGTCACGCAAACTTGCTTGGCTCTCCTCTCTCTGGCAGGGTCCCCAGGAGGGCACGAATGAGCCACAGTGGGCCAGGTGGGCATATAGTGGCTAGCGGGTCTCTGGGTGGCTTGTCTGAAAGGAAACAGCTCCTGGACTCCTGCTGACTGTCTCCAAGAGGCCAGATCTTCCCATGTCTAAAGAAGCTGGGTTATTTGTGAAATATCTATACCTTAAAAATTTGGATCAAATTAAAAAGACACACAAGTGCTATACAAGCCAAACAAAAACCATCTGCAGGATGAATGGAAGCAACCAGTATGTGACTTTCGGGGCTAAATCCAAAATCATGAGCTTTGCGCTCTAGGCTCAGATGACTTCACAGTGACCTGCCTTTCCAGGAGCCCCTCCTGCTTACATCCTCAGCCAGCCCGGAGTAGCTCTGGTTCCCAGGACACTCGCGGCGGCTCCCTTCCTCTGCATCTTTGCTCTGCTGGCTCTGGAACGCCTTTTCTCCCAGCTCCTGCAGCTCCACCTTGAAAGTTCTATTCCTCTTCCTGGAAGTCTTCTCTGATTTGCCTCCAGCTAATGAATGATTAAATAATTACACACAATCTACTTGTGCTGGGCGCTCTCAAAGGGTGATATTTCATCTCTGTTGTAGTTTCTATCATCCAGGCATGACCTACTCATCAGAATGCTTCAGAGAAAAGGTTTGATAATTATAAGCGACTTATGGGCAGAGCTCCCTCCTTCAGCTCATCCCCCAACCACCACCACCACCATTAAACCCCAAGATCTGCCATGTGGGTGCCAGATGAATGTCAAGGCTTCTTGAGAGCTTTGACTTTGAGGGACTAAACTGAGTTTATCCCAGCCAGGCTGAACTTGAACCTGGAAGACCATGGCTGATCACCTCACTGGGCAAGCCCTCCACCCCACCTCTCTGCCATTCCCCCGCAGTGCTCTGCTCTCCCACAGCATGGCCAGCATCTCTTAGCTGTGTCCTTGGTCACTCGGGGGCTCAGGCCAGGGAAGGTGATTGAACAAAGCACCACCCCCCACCCCAGGAAGTAGATCCAGGTGCCAGTCCTGCTGAACCAGCAGCATCAGGAACCGGAAGAGACGCCTGAGGGAGCAGATCCTGGATTAGGTTCATTCAAATTAGTACTGATGCAACCACCCTAAAGCATTACACCTGGACTTCCGTGGTACCGTGGATAAGAATCCGCCTGCCAACACAGGGGACGTGGGCTCAGTCCCTGGTCTGGGAAGATTCCACATTCGCTGGAGCAACTAAACCCACACACCACGACTACTGAACCTGTGGGCCTAGAGCCTGTTCTCTGCAACAAGAGAAGCGACCACAGTGAGAAGTCTATGCACTGCAATGAAGAATAGCCCCCCGGCTGCAACTAGAGAGAGCCCACGGGCAGCAACAAAGATACAGCGCAACCACACACACAAAAAACGAGACCCAAGAGGGCCCTAGACATTAAGATCAAAGGAAGAAACTGAGGCCCAGAGAAGTGTGGCTTGCTTGAAGGAGGACAAGGCAATGTCTTCAATAGGATCCAGGATGCCTAACTCCAAACTTGAGAACCATTTTCTACTAAGCCAGAGATTTGCCACTAATGTTTGAAACGTTCTGATAAAAACGCAAGTGAGATACTTCAAGGCCACATTTTCCAACGAGTCCATTCTGCAGCTGTGCAAAGCTGGGATGCTGATTTGCCTTCTGGCCTTGATGAATGGAGTGTCTGGAAAGTATCATATGCTGTCCCAGCCATCCCCACCCTTGGGCCATCTCCTTACCAGAAGGGATATGAGTGTGACGTGTCTACATCCACATGGTCCAAACTCTGAGCCAAACTTTGGTCACAAGAGTGGGCGAAATGAGAAAACGCTCCCAAGTATTTTGTTGTGATGAGTCTTGCTCTGCTCTCCATCACATCTTGATATGTTTCCCAGGAACATTCGGATAAGGAAGAAGTGTGTTAGTTGCTTAGTCGTGTCTGACTCTTTGCAACCCCACATAGCCTGCAAGGCTCCCCTGCGCAAGGGATTCTCCAGGCAAGAACACTGGAGTGGGTTGCCATTTCCTTCTCCAGGGGATCTTCCTGACCCAGGGATCGAGCCCAGGTCTCCTGCATTACAGGCAGATTCTTCACCGTCTGAGCCACCAGTTCAGTTCAGTTCAGTTCAGTCGCTCAGTCGCTCAGTCATGTCTGACTCTTTGTGACCCCATGAATCGCAGCATGCCAGGCCTCCCTGTCCATCACCAACTCCCGGAGTTCACTCAGACTCACGTCCGTCGAGTCAGTGATGCCATCCAGCCATCTCATCCTCTGTCGTCCCCTTCTCCTCCTGCCCCCAATCCCTCCCAGCATCACAGTCTTTTCCAATGAGTCAACTCTTCCCATGAGGTGGCCAAAGTACTGGAGCTTCAGCTTTAGCATCACTCCTTCCAAAGAAATCCCAGGGCCAATCTCCTTCAGAATGGACTGGTTGGATCTCCTTGCAGTCCAAGGGACTCTCAAGAGTCTTCTCCAACACCACAGTTCAAAGGCATCAATTCTTCGGCGCTCAGCCTTCTTCACAGTCCAACTCTCACATCCATACATGACTACTGGAAAAACCATAGCCTTGACTAGATGGACCTTAGTCGGCAAAATAACATCTCTGGTTTTGAATATGCTATTCTAGGTTGGTCATAACTTTTCTTCCAAGGAGTAAGCGTCTTTTGATTTCATGGCTGCAGTCACCATCTGCAGTGATTTTGGAGCCCAGAAAAATAAAGTCTGACACTGTTTCCACTGNTCAGCTTTAGCATCACTCCTTCCAAAGAAATCCCAGGGCCAATCTCCTTCAGAATGGACTGGTTGGATCTCCTTGCAGTCCAAGGGACTCTCAAGAGTCTTCTCCAACACCACAGTTCAAAGGCATCAATTCTTCGGCGCTCAGCCTTCTTCACAGTCCAACTCTCACATCCATACATGACTACTGGAAAAACCATAGCCTTGACTAGATGGACCTTAGTCGGCAAAATAACATCTCTGGTTTTGAATATGCTATTCTAGGTTGGTCATAACTTTTCTTCCAAGGAGTAAGCGTCTTTTGATTTCATGGCTGCAGTCACCATCTGCAGTGATTTTGGAGCCCAGAAAAATAAAGTCTGACACTGTTTCCACTGTTTCCCCATCTATTTCCCATGAAGTGATGGGACCAGATGCCATGATCTTCGTTTTCTGAATGTTGAGCTTAAGAAGCCCCCATATAAGAAAAAAGATTAAACTGTCTCCTTCTCATGACCAACCTGGGAACCTCTGCTGCAGAGTATATCAGTGCAGGAAGGGATCTCCAAGACAAGACCTTTATGTTTGTCTTCTTGTTTTAATTGCTAAGTTGTATTTGACTCTCTCAGACTCCAAAGACCAGAGCCTGTCAGACTCTGTCCATGGGATTTCCGAGGCAAGAATACTGGAGTGGGTTGCCATTTCCTTCTCCAGGGGAATCTTCCTGACCCAGGGATCAAACTCACATCTCCTGCTTTGGCAGGCGGATTCTTTACTGCTGAGCCACCTGGGCAGCACTATCATCACCTTACAGACAAGGAAACGGAGACTCAGAGCAGCTCAAAGCCATTCACCCATTAATTAGTTGTCAAACAAATGGGCCAGGCCCTGTGCTGGGGTCTGGAGAACAAACAGACCCAGTCCTACACTCAAATTGCTTCCAGCGTATCAGGGAAGAGACTGTCAGTAAGTTACAAGAAGTTGAAGGAACACAGACTGTGCCTCCCCAAATATGCCACTTTGACATAAAGATTGCTTAGAACTGAATGCAGTTGAGAAGCAATGGACTGCAGGAAAAACTCTCTGCCTTCCCCCTGATTACCTAAAAGTTGGGCATAAATTTCCCATATGAAGGTGTCAGCCTCCCCTCCAGCACCAGGAAGAGCCAAATGACTTTTCATCACTGGAGAGGACTCTAGACTCTCATTAGCTCAGGGATGGCACAGGGAGGAATCCACATCACAAGCCTTCCTAAAATGACCCTCATCTTCCATGAGTTTTCCTGTATGTCTACCACCCCATAATGCACCGCGCCTGGAAGCTCAGAGCCCTTCTCTGTCTTGTCACTTCTCCACAAATGTATTGTTCTTTGTGTTAACCTCTGGGTCTGGCCAACTCTTTGGGGTTTTCCTTTCATTCTGTGAGGCCCTCAATACGCATTTGAAATAAGTCACTTTGTTCAGTTTAACTGGCTTCAGCAGTTTTATCTCCAGGCCCCCAGCAAGAGTATTGGAATGGGTTGCCATTTCCTTCTCCAGGAGATCTTCCCAACCCAGAGGTTGAACCCAGGTCTCCCGCACTGTAGGCAGACACTTTACTGTCTGAACCACTGGGGAAGCTCAAAGATCTGAGAGGGTAGAGGAAAAAGTTTCCCTCCCCCATGGAATCTCTGACACCCAGTCCTGTGTTCTTTCTACTTCTCCAATACACTGACACCATACTCCTGAGTCAGGAGAATGGGAGTGCCCAGATCCGTTACTTAATCTTCAGTCTTTATCTGCTTCTTTCACCCAAAACTGACCTTGTCACCACCCCAGATGCTTCCCCAAAACGTGCTTTGTTTCGTGAGGCGAAGATGAAGACCTAGATCTCTGTGGCCAGTGTTTCGTGGGTTTCCCAGCAGCATCTTTTGGGGCTACTACGAGCCCAAAGCCTGCTGCCCCGCCTACATCTCATCTATACCGTGATGATGTGACTCGACTGGAGAAACTGGAAACCGAAGAGAGAGACAGCTTCAGATTTTGCTTATAAGACAATCATTTAGCCATGCAAACTATGCCAGGCTCTGATGGCTTCTGAGAAATGCCGAGCATTTCTAAAAAAAAGCTATCATTAAGAGTCATTCTTTTGATCGCTATTCACCTGAAGCATGTTTCCACACCCTGCCCAGAATTCTTCTCCTCAACCCATGGAGTGCCTTGTCTTCATCCCATGGTTAAGCCCTGGTGGATTTTGCTACCACAGAACCAATAAAATGCTGCAGGAGGAGCCACAGAGATTCTCATGAAACAGCAGACCGCATGACAGTTGATGTGCAGAGGTGTGTGTGTTTGTGTGGGAACCTCGGGGACACCGAGGAGTACTGTGGGGGGGTGGTTTTGCCAGGTTCTCATGGCCCTTAATGAACGTCACTGGATGTCGTGAGTATTCAACTGCAGCCTGAGTCCTCTCAGCACTGACTGACCGGTGCAGCCCTGATGCACCTTAAGCTCACCTGGTTGGGTATCAGGGATGCTGATCACACTAGCAGTTTGCCCTGAAGTCTACCTCGCCTGCTGTGCACCGCCTCCCCAGAACTTATCCATCCTTCCTCTGCAAGGATGACCAACATCTCCCTGACTCCCCAACCCCCCTTGAAAGCTCCTTCTCCTGACTAATGCTTACTCAACCCTGTCTCCTGGGTGTCCTTCTAAGTTACAGAACATCTCAGAGCTCAGTTTTCTTGTTTGTGAAATGAAGACAATCACACTTTCTGCATCGTGGTTTAAAGGAATAAATACTGTCTAGAAAGCATTTGGGACAATGTCTGGCACATTCTACGTTCTCAATTAAAAAAAAATCAGAGTATTTCTATCAATAGCTGAATGGATAAAGAAGATGTTGTTTTTCATCCACTCAGTCATCACTGGTGTATATACAAACACACACAATGAAATACTATGTGGCCATAAAAAAGAATGAAATCTTGCCATGTGCAGCGACATGGACTGACTTGGAGGGCATTGTGATAAGTGAAGTAAGTCAGAAAGGGAAGTCCAAATGCTATATGATATCATTTATATGTGGAATCTAAAAAGTACAACAAACCAGTGAATATAACAAAAAAGAAGCAGATTCACAGACAATAGAGGACAAAATAGTGGTTACCAGTGGAGGGGGACAGGCAACAGGGGCATGAGACTGGGTGGTACAAACTGCCCCGTGTAAGGTAGCTTCAAGGATATATTGTAAAACATGGGGAATAGAGCCAATATATTGCAGTAACTATAAATGGAATGTAACCTTTAAAATCGTATAAAAAAATAAAAATTATGTTTAAAAGCTCAGAGTATTTATCCTTCTCTCCCAGCCTTCATGAAAGGCTTTCAGCATCTTAGGATGGAGTTGGATGGAGTCTGGACAGTTCAGACTTGAGTTCATCTCAAGGCAGTTTTCCACCTGCCTTATAACTGGAGCAAAACCAAATGGTTCCTAAGAGGTGGGAAAAAGCAGGTCCATGGAAGGTCTGCTGGGGCTGTGTGAGGAGCCTGAGCTGATAGCATACTAGACACAAGCTCTTTATTCTCTCGGGAAAAGAGAACAGGGTTCTGTTCCATTGGGTGCACAAGAAGAAAATGCTGACGTGAGGTCACACAAAAGGAACACGAAAGAATGAGAATGCCAGGCTGCGCATCTCAGCCTGCGTCAGCCTGAAGGACTCTGTGTCTCCCGGTTACTGTCCAGCTCTTGTATTTTATTTTGTGCCAGAAGGAGCACAAGCTCTCTGTGACAGCTAGATAAACAACCCCGAAGCTGAACAAATGATGCTCAGATTTCCAAAAGAATTTTTTCTTCGCAGGGCAATGGAAGCCAGGAGAAGAGACCGGTCAGATATGATTCTTCTCTCCTGGTCAAGGGAAAAACTTCCCTGGAGAAAGTGTCCAGATATTTGTGGGATGGGAGGATAAACCATTGAAATCCCCTAGGCCAGTAGCCTCCTCTTCTCATTGGACAATGCTCTCAATTTGAGGGAGGGATTCTGGTCACAATCCCTGTGGATGATGAGTCTTTCTATTTTGAACAACAGGATGAAAATTTGAGAGTTGGTCCTGGTTTTCAACTTCATTCCCTCCTCCGTTCCTCAAACCCACATGCAATTATTTATCCTCCATTCATCTCCTCTAACCCCCCCATCACCCACTCTTTTAGCTGAAGTTATAGTAGCTCAGTCACCTGCCAACACAGGAGACCCGGGTTCGATCCCTGGGTTGGAAAGATTTCCTGGAGAAGGGAAAGGCTACCCACTCCAGTATTTTTGCCTGGGAAAACCCATGGACAGAGGAGCCTGGTGGGCTACAGTCCAGGGGCTGCCAAAGAGTCAGACGTGACTGAGCTACTAACACTTTTACGTTCATAGTTGATTTACAATGTTGTGCCAATCTCCACTGTACAGCAAAGTGACTCAGACACACACAGATATATTCTTTTCAAAAATATTCTTTTCCAATATGTTTCATTCCAGGAGATAAAATATAGTTCCCTGTGCTATACCAGGGATGGTATATGCCAGCAAATTTGGAAAACTCAGCAGTGGCCACAGGACTGGTAAAGGTCAGTTTTTATTCCAATCNACGACAGAGGATGAGATGGCTGGATGGCATCACTGACTCGATGGACGTGAGTCTGAGTGAACTCCGGGAGTTGGTCTGGAGGGAGGCCTGGCGTGCTGCTATTCATGGTGTCACAAAGAGTCAGACATGACTGAGCGACTGAACTGAACTGAACTGAACTGTGCTATACAGTGGGACCTTGCTGTTTATCCATTCTAAATGTAATAGTTTGCATTTACCAACCCCAAACACCCAGTCCATCCCTCTCCCTCCTCTTTGGCAACCACAAGTCTGATCTCTATGTCTCCCTCACCCACTCCTAAAGAGTCTCCACATCTCACTTATGCTGTGAGCTTGGAGGTACCCAACTGGCCACCAAGACAGTCATCTTTCAACCAAGCCCCGATGTCCAGGTCCAGTTTACCTCTGACTTCTACTGGTAGAGCTGGTTGACAAAAAAAAGCAATGGCTGATAAAACATTGTCTGGAGTCAAGGCCACTTAGAGGCAGGCAACACCTAAACCAAATGCCATCAGCTAAAAAACTAAAAGCTATGGGGCTTCCCTCATAGCTCAGTTGGTAAATCATCTCCCTGCAATGCAGGAGACCTGGGTTCAATTCCTGGGTTGGGAAGATCCCCTGGAGAAGGAAATGGCAACCCACTCCAGTATTCTTGCCTGGAGAATCCCATGGACAGAGGAGCGTGACAGGCTACAGTCCATGGGATCACAACAGTCAGACACGACTTAGTGACTAAACTATTACCACCACTAAAAAGTGAAGCATGGGAAAAGGACTTATTTGTAAAAGGTTTTTTGGTCCTGTCTGATGTTTCAGGCTCTGTTCTTGTTTTGCTAAATATCAAGATTGTCATTTTCTAGAGATAAGGTTTGGGGCAGGGGGTGGGCAGTGTGCCTAGTTTGGCACATGTGAACTCTCTGAAATATCCAAAAAGCCTTGGGCCAAACAGAAACTAAAGTTCCCACCCAGGTAGGGGCTGTTCCTTGACAATTTCTTGAGGTGCAGGGGGAGCCTCCCAGACCCAAGAGTGTCCACCATGCCCATGGCCTCACCCCATACATAGTCTGCTCCACCCTAAGCCTGTCTTGTCTTTTTTGCCTTTTGAATATTCAATGGAGCCTAATTTAAAAGGCCCGTCTTTGTGATAGCTGTGGCTGCCAAACAGTCCCCAGTCTAAAATGTACTTTGGATTCTGTGCAAAAGTTTGAAATTCCATGTGTTGTGGTCAGTGCCTATGTTAGGTTATTTTGACTGTACCTCAGGGCCTTCTCTTGCTTTTGTGAGTTACACAGATTCAGATGTCTTGCTACTTGGGTATATATAGTAGGCTTGTAATATTTTTCAACTGAAGACCTAGTCCTTGTCCTCAGGGAACAGTAAGGCATCCTTGAAATGACCTGAATTCAAAGCACCTGATGAAATTGTGATTCTGATTGTGCTCTAAAGGAAAGAATTTCTCTTCTCTGCAAAGATATAAACACAGGCTGGATAAGCTTCTATTTAAGAAGTTATCAAGTAGATTCATGTCTGTTCGGATACTTGCACAAGCAACTTTTAAATTTTTTTCCAACCCTTGGATCCAATGGTTACATGTCTCTAATTGGTTTTTTTACACTCAAGGACCAGGCAGGATGGGGGGCTGCAAACTCCTGGGGCTCTCCAAGTAGTGGTGAATTTCATGAGACACTTCTTCCTAGAAGTTTGAGCCAAAATGTTTAGCGAGCAGAGACACCTGTCTTAGAGCACGGAGGAAAGGCATTTTAGGTGCGAATAAATACATTTAATGCAGCAATGAAAATATCAAAGTTCAGCTACACACACACTATGATGATCCTTCTGGCTTCCCAGCCAGGATGTGAATCACCCCTCTGTCCAGGGGCTCCACACTGTATATGCTTCCCACCCGCTAGTCACCTGGTGGCCATGTTGGTTATCAGATCAACTGTGACAGCAACACCATCCTTGTGTTCAAATAACCCTTATTTTACTTAACAATGGTCCCAAAGTGTAGCAATAGTGATGCCGGCGATTCAGATATTATCTTGCTGAACCTAATTTATGATTGAAGTTTTGTCATAGGTATGTATGAGCTTCCCTGGTAGCTCAGTTGGTAAAGAATCCACTTGCAATGCAGGAAATCCAAATTCATTCCCTGGGTCAGGAAGGTCCCCTGGAGTAGAAAATGGCAACCCATTCCAGTATTCTTGCCTGGGAAATCCCATGGATAGGAGACTAGCAGACTACAGTCCATGGCATCGCAAGAGTCAGACACGACTTAGTGACTAAACCTCCACAGGCATATATGTATAGGAAAACTTTAGTATATGTAGAGTTCAGTACTCTCTGTGATTTCAGGCATCCACTGGGGGTTTTGGAACATACCCACACCATGGATAAGGGAGGGGGACTGTATGCAGAGAATATCTCTGATCTTTGGAAAAAGCAGAGAAGAAAATAGTCCACGTTGCCTTAAGAAGGACACTGCTGCTAAGTCGCTTCAGTCGTGTCCGACTCTGTGCGACCCCATAGACGGAAGCACACCAGGGTCCCCCGTCCCTGGGATTCTCCAAGCAAGAACACTGGAGTGGGGCCATTTCCTTCTCCAATGCATGAAAGGGAAAAGTGAAAGTGAAGTTGCTCAGTCGTGTTCGACTTTGTGACCCCATGGACTGCAGCCCACCAGGCTCCTCCATCCATGGGATTTTCCAGGCAAGAGTGCTGGAGTGGGTGCCGTTGCCTTCTCCAAAGAAGGACACTAGGAGTCCAATTTTGTATCATGTGCATTTGTTACTATTCAAATATAGAAGAGCATTTATTTTGAAAATATTCGCTGATTGCATGGTTCTTTCCTGATTTTATGTCTGGGCGCACCTTTATTGTAAAGTACTTCAGCAAAAAAAGGAACTGCTATTCAAATAAACTGCCTGACCAAGGACCATGGTCCTTATACAAGGACTCTTCTAAGCAAACATTTTCAAGCACATATTTGGAAACTGTGCTGTTCAACACTGTAAAAATAAAGACAAATGGGACAAAACTGGAGCCCTCGTGGAAGGGGAAGACAGGGAGGAGAGGAGAAAGAAAAGGAGACTGTTTGGTGCCCCTGGAATGTCTCTTATGCAGCCATTTAATTTTGCTGCTCTTTGTCTTTAGGAAATAGGGTTGGCTCTGATCCCTTGTCTTGATGAGTCTTAAAAATCAACTAGGGGACACAGCTTATAAACCAACTCTGTATGTTTCATACTAGACAAAGTGCTAACTACTTCATCTTTCTGCTTTCCATTCCCAAGAAGGCTTGGCTGAGATCCTGGGTAGTTGGCTTTTCATATCTGCTTGGTTTGAGGTCATTTAAAGGATATTGAAAATGGAACAGATAATGCAGTTTAGGTGCTGAGATTCCCAAATATTGTGGGGGGGGGGTGGAAAGGAGCAGAGGAAATCGCCTGCCACAGGTTGGACAAGTTTTCAATCCTCACTGTGGAGCACTCTAGTACTCCTGAGGACTCTCCCAATACTCTAGTACTCCTGAAGACTACTCTAGTACTCCTGAGGACTCCCTTAGTACCCCAGTACTCCCGAGGACTCCCTTAGTACTCTAGTGCCCCTGAAGATTCCTCTGATACTCCTATTAGAGTGGAGGAGGACAGGCCAAGATTTTACTCACATTAAGAAAGAAGTCTTGCCTTCTGCTTGCCATCATGATTCTGACTTATCTGTGGTTGGTTGCCTTTTGAAAACTACTTCCTACAGAAATTCTTTCAGCTATCCCCTCCAGTTTTTTAAATGGCTATAAAAGATTTCAGCCATTTTCTCCCCCAGTTTTATTGAGATATAATTTTATTGATATAATTGACAAATAACATTGTATAAGTTTAAAGGGTACACCATAATGGCCTGATACATGCATATACTGCAAAATGTTTACCACATTGAGCGTGGTTAATAGTCATCACCAGACAGTTATATTTTTTTCCCTTGTGATACTTTTTAAGCTCTATTCTCTTAACTTTCAAATATATGGTACAGTCTTGTTAACTATCGTACAGACTTGTTAACAGTCATGTTGTACCTCACATCACCAGAACTTATTTATATTAAAATTGGAAGTTTCTACCTCTCGATCACTTTCACCCAATTTTCCCACCCCTCACCTTCCGCCTCTGAAAATCACAAATCTGATCTCTATTTCTTATAAATTTGGGTTTTTTAATATTCCACATGTAAGTAAGATCATACAATATTTGTCTTTCTCTTTAGCATAATGCCCTCAAGGTCCATCCATATTGTTGCAGATGACTTGATTTCCTTTTTACAGCTCAATGGAATATATATATATATATTTGTATATATATACACGCCCCACATTTTCTTTACCCATGCACCTGCTTGGGTTGCTTCCATGTCTTGGCTACTGTAACTGAGGCTGCAGTGAGCACGGTAGTGTAGACGTCTCTTCAGGATAGTGATTTGGTTTCATTCTGTTATTCATCTAGGAGTGGGATTACTGGATCATCTGGTATAGTTCTACTTTTAATCTTTTGAGGAAGCTCCATACTGTTTTCCACAGTGGCTACAAATGACACTCCTGCCAGCAGTGCACAGGGTTCTGATTTGGATCATCTTAAAGGACAGAGGTTTAGAAGCATCTCGTTGTTGCAGTGATCCAGACCCAGGCACCCCATTTCTTCATCAAAATCCCATTTGTTGCTCTTGCCAGGCAGGGTATATTGATGATAAGGCTGAGAGGTGTGGGTGAGGAGAAGGGGGTCTTCCTGGGGTGAATGGCATGTGGTGGGAGGGTGGTAGCTGTTAAAATCCACAGGCACCTTCTCTTCATAAAGTTCACCCCCTTGATTTGGCCATATGGGTGGATAGCTGGATTTGACTGCTGGCGGTTCCACTGGAACTGGCTGGTGGAAGGGTTCGGAAGAGCTCTGGGAAGGGGAGAAGTCATAGGGCCAGCTGGTCAGAGGAAATGGGTAACTGGGACAACTGTTGTCATTCAGAGAACTTCGTCCCAAAGCCACATTCTTATTCCATGCCTGCAGATCACTGTAATCAGAGAAGACTCCAGAGATGGAGGGCTGGAGCAGGTCTCCACTGCTGGAGACCCGACTGTGGGACAAATCCCATTTGTCGTAGAGCTGAGGGGGGCCCAGGGTGGGAGTGAGGTTTGCCAGCTCAGAGGTACCGGTACCCCCCAAACCATAGCTCTCGGGGAAGGATGAGCCATCATTCCATGCCTTCTGCTGGGAAGTGTAACCTATCACATGTCCGCTGTAACTAGGAGGCAGTTGGACAGCTTCCTGGAAAGACCAAGTTAAATTTTCCCAACTCTGTGTTTCACCTGGAAGAGGCTGGAAAGACAAAAGCTCGTGTTAATAAGTTAAACTCACCCTACTGCCCCAGGCACCCGTGAGTGACCCTGCACAAGTGTGTGCTCTGTGCATTTTCCCAATTCCCTACATACTCGAAGCACAAACACACACACGGCTTTGCACAAGCACATGAGGCCTGCAAGAACTCAAGGCTCTGCCATTTCAATGCGAGATCTGACCAACCAGGAAGGGCCGCATGGGTCTTCTTTTACTCAGACGGGAGAATGTTTAGAACATTCCACCTCAAATGCAAATCTGAAACCCTAATTGCCTCTGTGAGAAACTTGTAAGGGGCTATGTAAGACAAATCAAACCACAGCTTCAGAGTTTTGCATTATCCTCAGGGGAATCTCCACTTCCTCCTTAACTTCTCTACTTTTTAATGGATTCCAAAAGTTTATTTTTTTTTTCTCAAGAAACTCTGAGCTCACTCTGTTGAATCACAGACCTCTGGCATATGACGTGGTCAACTTCTTTTTCTAAATGGAGAAAGTATATCATTCTCCAGTTAATCACAAGAAAAGAATCTGCTTGAGGACTAAGTTATCTTCTTGTTTATGTAAAACTATTGACTAATAGGGCTTTCCTGGTGGCTCAGTGGTAAAGAATCTGTCTGCCAATGCAAGAGATGCAAGTTTGACCCTTGAGTTGAGAAGATCTCCTGATAAAGAAATGGCAACCCACTTCCAGTAGTCTTTCCTAGAAAATGCTATGGACAGAGGAGCCTGGCAGGCTACAGTCCGTGGGGTCACAAAAGAGTCGGACACAACTTAGCAACTACACAACCACTGAGGAATAAGAGGATGGAGCTGGAAAGACTGACCAGGAAGGGTGAGTGAGAAGAAACCCCCTGCAACTTCTGCCATGGTTGGTAGATGGGATAAGGGACCGGTTGCTGGGATTCAGGGGCTCCTATTTCCCTGAAATTATGACTCAGATTATGACTTTTTCCCCTTAAGGTACATTAGAATCTCCAAGGATGGACTTGCTCAATTTCTGTACTTCTGAAATGTGGACCATTGGCCAGTAGAAAAAGTATGCTGCATGCTTGTTCAGTCACTTCAGTTGTGTCCAACTTTTGTGACCTTATGGACTCTAGCCCACCAGGCTCCTCTGTTCATGGGATTCTCCAGGCAAGAATACTGGAATGAGTTGCCATGCCCTCCTCCAAGGGATCTTCCCCACCCAGGGATTGAATCTGCATCTCTTATGTCTCCTGCATTGGCAGGCAGGGTCTTTACCACTAGCAGCACCTGGGAAGCCTAGGAAAAAGTATAGGTATTAGTAAAACACTGTTAAACAGACAAACCCCACCTACAGTATGATACCCAGAAAGCCGTGAACATCACAGCGCAGTTTGACTGTGGGGAGAGGTGGGCACCCCCACATCCCCAGATGACCACTGTTTTCACAAACTGCCTGGTTATTTCATCTTGGTGAAGTGCACTAAGGAAATCGTCAGCTTCAGGGGAGAGTGAAGAAGTATGAGGCTCAGGTTTTATGCAGATCATTTCTTTTTGGTTCTAGTAGAATACAGAGAGTGCCAAACACAGGTTAAGTACTAATTCAGGTCTCTTTTTAACTATAGTAGGGAAGACGATTCTGAAATTATATGGACTTTATGGTTGAAAGCATGCTACAAAGATGGTAGACATTAAGAGGAAAAGAATTCATAATCACATATTCAGTTTCTTTTGCCAGATGCTAGCTTGTAGGTGAGCCTGAAGATATATAATTTGGGGCTCTCCTTTGTAGGTTCAAAGACCTGCTAAGAGCATGCTTAATCCATCACAGATAAATTCTGCCTAGGAATTTGTGCTCAGCCGTGTCTGACTTGCAACCCCATGGACTGCACCTTCTAGGCTCTTCTGTCCATGTAATTTTCCAGGTAGGCATATTGGAATGGGTTGCCATTTCCTATTCCAGGGGATCTTCCTGACCCAGGGGTAAACCCATATCTCCTGGGTCTCCTGTATTAGCAGAGGGATTCTTTACCACTAGCGACATGTGGGAAGCCCTCATTTGTAGATGATGACAGGGAAATCTACTGCTCCCACCACAGGGATGGCAAGTCCCTATGTATTTTGAAGATGCATGGAGCAAGGTTACCTTTATCTCTGGGCTCTGTTTCAGCTTCGAGGAGACTGAGGAAGACGCCGAGTGTGTTTTCTTCACTGCTCTTCTGGCCTCGGCTTCCAGTTTGGTTTCTGGCTTTGGATGGTCATGCTCTCCCTTTGACTTAAAGGAGAAGCAGTGAAATAAACAACTGGATATACTTCATGGTATGTAAAGTCTTATCCTGTTCTCTGCTGTTGGACTGGGTGCTGTTGCAGTTGACTGTTGTCACAAGATCAGAGCAACCTTTTAAGATCCTCCCAGGGTTGGATAGCATCACTGATTCAACGGACATGAGGTTGAGCAAACTCCGGGAGACAGTGAGGGACAGGGAAGCCTGGCATACTGCAGTCCATGGGGTTGAAAAGAGTCGGACACAACTTAGTGACTGAACAAGAAGCCCATCCACCCACCGGCCTTTGCTGATGGTACACCTCCTTTGCATGGTGCCTCTCCCCAGCCCTGCCACGTCACATTCACAGTGATAATGAGTAATACTGATTACACATATTCTTGAATCTTCAGCGCAATGCTGTGAGGGCCACACCATTACCATCACCCCCAGCTTACAAAGTAGGAGGAGATGGAGGCATGGAAAAATTTAGACCTGGGAAACCTCCTCTAGTAAAGTGGGGGAACTGGGATCCAGAGTGTGCCACAGCCAGCCAGGTGGAGAGCCAACTGTTGGCCATTCAGGTATTTTGTGAGCTGGTTGTTAAAAATGGCTTGACACTTAGCTGTACATCTGAAGTTAACACAACACTGTAAATCAACTATGGGTGTGCGTGCATGCTCAATCATGTCTGGCTCTTTGTGACCCCATGGACTACTAGGCTTCTCTGTCTGTGGGATTTTCTAAGCAAGAATACTGGAGTGGGTTGCCATTTCCTCCTCCAAGGTACCTTCCTCCAGGAATCAAACCCGTGTCTCTTGTGTCTCCTGCATTGACGAGCAGCTTCTCTAACAATAGCGCCACCTGGGAAGCCCTCCCAAATCAACTATACTCCAATAGAATTAAAATTTTTAAAAATATATTTGTTAGAGATACTGAATGAGCAAAGAGGAAAGCAAGGAAGGAAAATTTCAGGTCGTCTTACACAGTTCTACCAAAGAGATCTTTCCAGAGAACTTCTGTCAAGCTTAATATCTTCATTCTCTATTACCTTCAATGTTAATTTTTTATATGCTTTTGCCATGAAATCCTGCGTTCAACTTTATGATCATGTAAGTATTATGAAAAAATGTATACTAAAATAATTAACTTAAAACCAACTTGAAATCACCCATGATGAGAACAGCTATATTCCAGAAGTTGGCAAACCCTGTACATTCAGAGCATTTTCTTTTCAGAGGCAGGTTTAGCAAGGACTCAGATCCAAACAGTCCAGCTCTCAGAGTCCACTGTTTCTACCACCTCCCTGCAGAGGACCCCTTAATACCACATTTTACTGAAAACTGGGGCTTAGGGGAGTAAAGCAATGTGTCCCTGTTTACAGAGATGGTGAAAAGTCAGAGCTGGGTCTGTGGAAGGCCAGTGCACGGGGGCTCATGTTCCCAACGGCGGTTGCCCCCTTGGAACCTGGGCTCCACGCTTGGCTCCTCTCTCGAGGTTCGGGGTACAGATGTTCGTTTGCCCAGAGGGTTCCCCCAGGGAGGGTGCAGACTCCCCTCCACTTGTGCCTTTCCCAGAGGCAAGTCTCCCTCGTGCTCTGTGAACAGTTCCTGAAGTAAAGAGAAACGGAATCTCTAACGTAAATCCAACCTGGAAAAATATGAAGCGTCCGTCGTGCCTCCAGAAGTTGGTGACGGGAAAGCCCCCGTGGCCCCGGCAGGGAATGAGCTTCAGGGGCCCGTCGCAGTTGGGACAGCGTTTCCCTACAAAAGAGCAGAGGACGGTGACCATGCCCGGCAGAGCCCGGCCAGCAGACCCCTGAGTCTGTGCAGCCCTGCCTGCGTCAGACTTGACTCCCGCACAGCAGGGAGTCCACCTGGGCACAGTGTTACAGACTTTCACTCCCTGGGCATGACTCCCGGGCCTAGGAGACCAGACCACTCAAGCAGCCCAGGTCACTCTCACATGCAGTAGAGGAAGCAGTTACTTACTGAGTGGAATATTTTACAGGTCGGGGTGGGCAGGGGGTGGGAGCTCTTTCAAGCAAAAAAAAAAAAAAAACACAAACAAATCCCTCTCTCCTTATTTACTGATACTTCAAATTCTTTGCAAAGAGGAAAAAATCCTTTCACTTCACAATTTGAACTAAGAGTCAAGGAGCAAAACCACACGACAGAGAGAATGCAGCTACTAAATTTCCACTACCGTGTAAATGACTGATGCTGTCCTGCCCTGAGAGCAAGTTTGGAAAACAAAGGACAGGGAAAGAACATGAAGTAACCTGAGGCCTGAAGTGGGCAATGCACAGGGAATGCTGAATGCATCCATTCTACAATCTGATGAATATGATTNAAAAAAAAAAAAAAACACAAACAAATCCCTCTCTCCTTATTTACTGATACTTCAAATTCTTTGCAAAGAGGAAAAAATCCTTTCACTTCACAATTTGAACTAAGAGTCAAGGAGCAAAACCACACGACAGAGAGAATGCAGCTACTAAATTTCCACTACCGTGTAAATGACTGATGCTGTCCTGCCCTGAGAGCAAGTTTGGAAAACAAAGGACAGGGAAAGAACATGAAGTAACCTGAGGCCTGAAGTGGGCAATGCACAGGGAATGCTGAATGCATCCATTCTACAATCTGATGAATATGATTTTAAAAAAGTGAATAATTAGCATGTGATGATGGCCTGAACCTAAATGGCATTGAGTTGGCAATGGAATTGAGTCTAACCTCAGATTTAGTCCCAGGCCCCCTTCGGATCAAAGCACTCACTGAGATCATTTGGGGGATCCCATTTCCCAAGGTGTAGGGTGGCAAGCCTGTTGCACGACTTTCTCTTACACTGTTCATATATGTGACTGTGCTGATGAGTTAATGTTTGTCCCCTGAGTGATGTATCCTCCTTTTAATAGAGGCCCCAGATCAGGGCTTAACCCTAGGGAGCAGTGTTAGCGGTGGGTGCGTTCGGCATGGCAGATCTATGGGAATACAGGGGCCCAGGGGGCTGGCTGGCTCTCCTTAAAATGATCTCTAGAAATGGCCTTGGTCTCCTCCACCCTGCAGCAGGAAGGCTGGGCCTTTGGGAGGAGCGAGAACTTTAAGGCCCCTCAAGGCAGGAGCGCCACTCACTCTGCTGCTTCTGCCGGGCCTTGTCGCAGATGGCTGGCCTCAGGTAGACCTTGCGGCCCTCAGCGACCGAGCAGTCGCGGCCGCACACCACCACGCCCAGGCAGGACTTCTTGAGGATGCGGGAGTTGTGGTTGTTGGTGTTGCGCATGGCCCAGCTGCTCAGGTGGCGCTGTGCGTTCCTGTCGTCGGAGCTGTAGATGTGTTTCTCATAGGCATCGGGCCACTCCTGGAACCAGTCCGTCTTTTTCACGTTCTGATGAAAACACAAAGGAGATTATTATAGTTCCACTGGGCATAACGGTGGCCTGGTGCGCACACAGCTCTTCTGGGCGCTGTATCTCTGGCAAAGACCAAGCTGGATCTTACCACGCGGTCTGAGGGTGCACAGCCCGGCTGCAGCCACGTGACCACTGAGTCCATCCCAAATCCGACCCCTGGACCAGAATGGCTTGTGATGCAGCCCTCTGCATGACCGATGCTCCTCCAGCCTTTGGTGATGAGAGTGAGGACCAGTGCTCACTGGGAATGTTGGGGGGTGAAGCAACCCGATGGTACTCTTGCACAGTGGCTATGAACGGCACTGGGGCAGGGCAGTGAGACAGTGTCGTGCTCCCCGTGGTGGTTAGCTTGTTGAGAAAGTGGAGGGTTTAATGCAAAACTGCCTGAGAAACGCGGTGGAAGGCTGGAAAGCCGCTTCCTCCTCTGAGGAAACTCTCTCCCCTTTGCTCTACTCTCATGTTTGTGGGCCTCAAACAGGGTGGAGGAGTAAGGACAAGTTGAGCTTGATTAAAAACTTTCATGTTCCTGCCCAGGACTGACACAGTTCCCTGCCCATGGTACCTAACTAAACAAAACTCTCCTCTTTAAATGGGCAGGGACACAAGACACTCAATCCTTATAGCATAAGTTATTTGACTTTCTTTGCCTCTGTTTCCTCATCTGTATAATAGAAATAACCAGACCTACCTACCTTGAGTGGGTCTGAGAGTTACACAGGATAGTGTATAAAAAGTACTTAGCCCATCACCAGGCATACAGGGAGCTCTGGACGAATGTTAGTGACGTTATGGCTCATGGCCACGTTTGGCCAGTTCTTAGAGTGAGAATCATTAGCAATCTCAGTGGTCAAACTTAAGCAGTGCCCATTCTTGCAGCTTCCAGAGACTTGGTATATAAGAAACATTTTTCAACAAGAAGCTTCTGGAAGGTCAAGGTTTAGATTCTAGAAGCTCCAGAAGGGTGCTTCTCCTTTGCTCCTCACACAAGGAAACAGCATAGAATATGAGAAAGGAAAAACAAGACGTTTGAGGAGGAAGAACAAGACGTTTGAGGAGGAAAAGCAAGCATCAGGATGGAAGGGAAGTTCCAGGAGGTCGTGTCTCTCCAAGTTGGAGTTCAAGTGTAGAAGACGCCAAAGAACTCTGTAACATGAGATTCTGGGTAGGCAGCTGTCTCTGAAGACTCATGTTGTTCTTCTCTTAAATGGGGATATTGATAAAAACACTCTTCACAAAAGTACTGGGAAGAGCAGATGTGTTGTAAACTGTAAGTTTTATATTATTCATGATAGTTGTCATTTGTATGGAATTTCATGGAGATTGAAATGGGTCTGAGGAAATAAAAATAGAGGTTTTATGTACATGAGAGGTAGTACTAATTAATAGTGAAGAGCTAGGGTCTGCAAGCTAGGACCATGGGCCAAATCCAGTCCAATGCCTGTTTTTTTTTAAAATATATTTATTTGACTGTGCTGGGTCTTAGTTTTGACATGTGAACTCTTAGTTGCAGTATGTGGGATCTAGTTTCCTGACCAGGGATCGAACCCAGGCCCCCTGCTTTGGGAGCAGAGTCTTAGCCACTGAACCACCAGGGAAGTCCCCAATGCCTGTTTTTGTAAATAAAGTTTTATTGGAACCCAGCCATGTTCATTCATATGTGTTGTCTGTGAAGACGTTTACACACCATGACAGAATCCAGTAGGTGCACTCAAGACTGTATGACCCACAAAACCTAAAATATTTACTATCTGGCCCTGCACAGAGAGCTTGTCAACTGCTAATGGGAGCACAACTTGTGGAGGCCAGGGTGTGGGCCTTACCCTGAGAGGGTGCCTTCCCACTCAGGGCTCCACTTTCTGCTCTGTGAGATGGGGGCCGTGGGAGTACCTGCCCGACAGGGATGTTTGAAGACTAAACGGGTTAACATACACAAAACATTCAAAATAGTGCTTGCTACTCACAGCAGCCAAGACATGGAAGCAACCTAAGTGTCCCTTGACAGATGAATGGATAAAGAAGTTGTAGTACATACATATCATGGAATATTCAGCCATGAAAAGGAACGAAATAACACCATTTGCAGCAGCATGGATCAAGCTAGAGGTGATCATACTAAGTCGAAGCAAGCAAAAAAAAAAAAGACAAATATCATGTTGCTTATATAAAAAAAAAAAGATACAGGGAATTGCCCTGTGGTCCAGTGGTTAGGACTTAGTGCTTTCACAGCCGAGGGCCTGGGCTCATTCCCTGGTCAGGAAACTAGGATCCTGCAAGTTGTGTGTAGCAGGGGGGAAAAAAAAGGAAAAAAAAAAAATTAAATGATACAAACGAATTTATCTACGAAATAAAAATAAACTCACAGATGTAGAAAACAAACTTATGGTTACCAAAAAGGAAAGCAGAGAAGGCTAAATTAGGAGTTTGGAGTTAGCAGATGCAAACTAGTATATATGTAAAATATATTTTTAAAAAAAGGTCCTACTGTATAGCACAGGGAACTCTATTTGATCTCCTGTAATAAACCGTAATGGAAAGGAATATGGAAAAGAATGTATATTGATAAATGTGTAACTGAATCACTTTGCTGTATACCAGAAACTAAAGCAACATGGCAAATCTACTATACATCAATTAAAAAAATGAAGCCAGTGCCTGGCACACAGCAAGGTCCACAGCAGTGTTAGCTGTTAGTCTTCTGATCTTGGGCAACACACACCAGCCATTGGGTGTGAAGGCCAGCAGCTTTTAGGAGATGACCCCCAGAGAAGTCATTTGACACTTTAAACCTTGTTTAGCCAAATGTAAGACAGGAGTCCAGGCCCCTCTAAAACCAAAGTTTCATGGGCACAACTCCTGGTTTTGAGCTTCTCTCGGAACAGTGACAACGATAGCTCCGCTGTGCCATCCGGTGGTGAGGAAAGGGGACGCTGCTCCAGAAGGGCAGAGGAAAGGGGGTGATGTCTCGGGGTGGGGGTCCCCTCTGCTCCAAAGGCAACTGCGTCTAGTTTCTAGGAAAGAGGCAGCTGGGCCAAGATGCTGAGTGAGCTGTATTCTCCCTTTCTCTCCCCAACTTCTCTGGTAATTCTGAGTGGTATTAATTCAACACACAGCCTCGGGCAGCCCCTGGAAGCGGTCCCCTCTTCCCCTCTCTGTCTCCTGGTTCCTCCACCCACCTTCTCTTCTCTTCCTTCTGATCCAAAGTTCTAAACAGTGCTCTCTTCTGCCACAGACATGCCACCAAAAGCATAATGTTTTATCTTCTGAAGTAATAACAAGGTAGGTTAAAACGTTAAAATGTGGACCTTTAACAATCTGGGCTGCAGAAATCTACCAGTGGATTTGAATTATTCCAATGCAAAGCACAGGTGTCAGGGCAGCAGAGACAAGAACAAGGTGGTCTTGAAGGAAAGCTGAGATTTCCGTGTCTTAAAGGTGTGGGATGGGACTTCCCTGGTGGTCCAGTGACTAAGACACTAGGCTCTTACTGCAAGGGGTCTGGATTTGAACCTCAGTTGGGGAACTCGATCCTACGTACTGCAACTAAAAGGTCCCATGCTGCAATGAAGATGCAACTAAGACCCAGTGCAGCCAAGTAAATACATAAATATTTTTTTAAATAAATAAAAATAAAGGTGAGGGGCCCTTCAGTCTGGTCAATGGCATAGACCCCACAAACCAGAAGGAACCTACAGTGTTTGTGAGAGCAATTCAAATACTCCAGTTAAAGCAAGGACTCCCTGCCAGTGGAGCAAGAAATGCTCTGGACTGTCTTTTTCTTTCTCTCTTAGTTTAATGTATGTTTTCACTTCCCTATGAGGTTTCCTCTTTGATGAATTATTTAGAAATATATTGTTTAGTTTCCGTGTATTTACAGAATTTCCTGTTGTCTTTTGTTATTAATGTCTAGTTTGGATCCGCTATAGTTGAACACACTCTGTGTTTTCGATTATTTTAATATTGTTGAGGTTCGTTCTAAAGCCCACATGGTTTGTTCTGCATTCCACGGTATGTTAAGCTTTTTTTCCTGTCAGCTCCTCTACCAGTACCTTAGTTTTCCAATTCCATTAATAAGCCAGTAATAAGTTTGACAATGTACAACCTCAAGAAAATTACCAGGAGCAAGAATATTTACATCAAGATATTTTCTTGGCTATGTACATATGACCAATCTTGTGACTTAGACTTTTGTGGGATTGCTGACATTTTTTGACATTGCAAATATGAGAAAACCCAGATTCCACTGATGCAAAGGAATCCAGGTAGCAAATGAATGATAGAGAACTCTGAAAATCTACTAAAATTTAAGGCGCTAGAGCGTAAATTTTAAAAGGAAGAACGATTATTTCTTAATCTTGTTTAACAATTCCTCACAAAACATTTCCCTCTTTTCAGGTCTTCTGTTTATTTTATTTCTAAATTTTCGTGAGTAACTCTTTGTTTTTCCTCTTGGTTAAGAAGTTTATAATTTGAAGGGAATACTCTTAAGGTTTCCAATATATAAATATAACAACTTTATATTGTATTATATCGTGGATAATATCGTGGTGGTTTAATGAATATTTCTGTGACTTCTGTATGTAATTTTTGTCCCTAAGAGACTTGGTCTTCTAAGTCACTCAAAATCTTTGAAGCTGTGCAATGATAGCACCTTTCATTCCTCCCTCATTCTCATTTATTTAACTACTTGAAGTTTTAATGGGTAGGTATCTTAAGAAATATACATTGTTACGTAAAACTAATGAACTAAAATCAAAATTCTGAAATGAGATATCAAAAACATTGATAGTAGCATACTATTATATTAAAAATGATTTTCCCTTAAATGGCAACCCACTCCAGTGTTCTTGCCTGGAGAATTCCAGGGATGGGGGAGCCTGGTGGCCTGCCGTCTATGGGGTCACACACAGTCGGACACGACTGAAGTGACTGAGCAGTGTAAAACAATTATCTGCCAGGTTTTCTTTAATAAGAATAGCTTATAAATTCCTCATGAATAAATGTTTCCAAATTAAACAGGGTTAGCAAACAGATAGATATATGTTTAAACAAATCAGAGAGGGAAAAATTAGATATTACTTATGGAGGGATTGGGGGCAGGAGAAGAAGGGGACGACAGAGGATGAGATGGCTGGATGGCATCACTGATTTGATGGACGAGAGTCTGAGTGAACTCTGGGAGTTGGTGATGGACAGGGAGGCCTGGCGTGCTGCGATTCATGGGGTCGCAAAGAGTCGGACATGACTGAGCGACTGAACTGAACTGAACTGATGGAGCACAGAAAAAAAAAATTTATCCAGCATTTTGATTTACCTTCAACGTTTTGGGAACTTACCTCTCTGAACCAACTGGAAACCCAACTCCAAATGTTTTCAAAGAGAGAGATTCAATTTGACTAAATGCTTTTGAGTTAACTTAAGCATTATTGCCTTTGGGTAATCTTGCAATTTCCTACCTTTATTAAAGGTCAAGGTGCAGGTCAAAAAGTTCCATATTTGCTGGGACAACACTAAGGTGGGACAGAGTGCCCCAGCTTTCAAATTCTGTCACCCCCTACCTTTTCTTTTCTCCCTTTCCTTCCCAATTCCACCCGGCTAAGCAAGGGACCTTCTGGCAGGCACCCACTGAGAGTCTCTGCTACCATCCCCACCACCCCAGAAGCAGAGGGCAGCAGAATTCTGGCCCCTAAAATGAGGGAACCCAATGACCATATAGGGTCCATATAGGTGGAGATGTCCCAGGGAGTTCAAATGACATTGAGAGCAAAGAGAACGCCAGGCAAAGAGGACAAAGTCACGAGTGTCCCCGCCAGAACAACAGCAAGGTGACCTGACCAGGCAGTCAGATAATCATTCACCAGAAATGCAGACTCGTATTTACCTCTTAGTTCCCTAGCACCAAGACACATCTGATTACCATTAGCTTGTTCTGGTTACACTTATCCACACAAATTCACAGAAGGAGCTCAGAGATTCACTTCTGCCCCTAAGACTGAGGCAAAGGAAATTATGCTTGTTAAAACCATGGTCCAGGAATGAACTCATCAGAGACATGGCCTCTTTGGGGTTGATTCTCCAGGCTTCAGGTGGCCCTGTATTTATGTTTAACCTATGTATAGTTTAAGATTTTCTCTACAAAAAGTATACTTGGAATTGTGTGAGTTAATAGCTCCATCTGGCTTTGGTTGTGGGTTTAATCGGCAAACTGCTCATGTTCAAGGAACAAAATGATTCAGGGGGTGTGTCTGCTGTGGGGCTTTTGGAATACCTTGTGCTTCTGCTCAGAGAATCTGGCAGGTGCAGGGAGCGTAACAGCTGCTCCTGTCTCCCTGTTCAGTGGGTACTATTGAGAAGAAAAAGGAATTGGTTTCTTCCTGATTTTCAACCAGGAAAAAAAGAAAGAGATTTCTTCATCATTCAAGGCTCTCAAATATTACAATCAATGTTAATGAGAAGCAGCCTTGTAATGAACCATGTGTGTACGTGATAAGTCGCTTCAGTCATGTCAGACTTTTTGTGATCCTATGGTCTGTAGCCCGCCAGGCTTTTCTGTCCATAGGTTTCTACAGGCAAGAATACTAGAGTGGGTTGCCATGCCCTCCTCCAGGAGATCTTCCCAACCCAGGGATCAAACCTGTGTCTCTTACACCTCCTGCAATTGGAAGGCAGGTTCTTTACCATGAGCGCCACCTGGGAAGCCAAATGAACCATGTGGTAAGCATTTTTAACAGAGGGACTTCCCTGGTGGCTTAGACAGTAAAGCGTCTGTCTATAATGTGGGAGACGGGTTCGATCCCTGGGTCGGGAAGATCCCCTGGAGAAGGAAATGGCAATCCACTCCAGTACTATTGCTTGGAAAATCCCATGGACAGAGGAGCCTGGTAGGCTACAGTCCATGGGGTTGCAAAGAGTCGGACACAGCTGAGCGACTTCACACAAGACTAACCCAACCCAGACTTTTGCAGCTTGGATCAAGCAAACCCTACAGCAATTATATTTGAACTTCTAAAGTAGTTTAAGGGAATAGAAAGGGAAAGCAAAATCAGTGTATTACGTTGGACTAGAATAAAGAGGCATTTATCAATGATGGTTTTGAGTAAGTTAAGTGCCTGCAGTTCTGGGCTGACTCCGTGGAGGCTGGATAAAGTAGAAGTAGTATCAAATTAACCACAAGTTAGACAAGTGATCAGAAATGAGTTCCAGGAAGATTTATAAAGACAAACATGCAGCTGAAAGAAGGGAGGAGGGCACATGAAACAATTCTGCCTCCAAACCACCTTTCAAGCCGCTTGTCTCCCGATCTCCTTGCTGAATGCCTGTGCGTGGCTCCCCTGCAGGGCGCCTTTGAACTTCAAAGTGCTCTACTTTGCCTGGTTTGTCTTATCTTCATCTGACCTAATCCTCTCACCTTTTACAATATACTTGTCCAGAGAGAGCCCTTTTGCCAAATGCTCAGCCTTTATCCCCATGCCTGAAAGTAAGTGAAAGTGTTAGTTGCTCAGTCGGGTCAGACTCTTTACGATCCCTGTGGACTGTAGCCTGCTAGGCTCCTCTGTCCATGGGACTTCCCAGGCAAGAATACTGGAGTGGGTTGCCATTTCTTTCNGCCTTTATCCCCATGCCTGAAAGTAAGTGAAAGTGTTAGTTGCTCAGTCGGGTCAGACTCTTTACGATCCCTGTGGACTGTAGCCTGCTAGGCTCCTCTGTCCATGGGACTTCCCAGGCAAGAATACTGGAGTGGGTTGCCATTTCTTTCTCCCGGAGATCTTTCCAACCCGGGGATCAAACCTAAGTCTCCTGTATTGCAGGTAGATTCTTTACCATCTGAGCCACCAGGGAAGCCAAAGCCTACAGCACTCAGTATTCCCAGTCAGTCTTCCATCCAAGTACTAACCAGGCCTGACACTGCTTAGCTTTTGAGATCAGATGAGATGGAGTGCATTCAGGGTAATACAGCTGTAGACATGTCGGAGTCCTGCTAAATTATATACGCCCTCCTTCAGTGCCTCTGGCATTTTTTTTTTATATGGCATTGATTCTCTGTTCGGACACTGATCTTGTTCCACTGGCCCAAATCATGAGTCCTTCCATGAAAGTTAACATGGGTTAACAGCCCCTACATCCAGTGGTATCTGACACATCCCACTGACATCAAAAATCTCTGATGTCCTGATGAGGATGTCATTGTTCACTATTGCCAAAAATTAACTCATAGATCTTGATCTGTGATATAGAAGGGCCTTTGGAGTTTCCAGGACCAGAAGATGCAATAAGCATGCAGGTAACCATCTTGAAACTTGAAGCAAGTTAGTGGATTAATAAGAGAAATTTATCTACAAGTTGCAGGAATTTGTAGGAACCGTGGCAAGAACATGCAAATATGAAAAATAAACTATAAGTTCTTTGTATGGGGGGGACAGAGAATGAAATTGGGGAAATGTATACTAGTAGTAAGCCAGTGCTTGCTATTATAGATGGAATTTTTTGAAACATATTTTTTTAATGCTCAAACAGATGGTCTGAGGACCACTCAATGCCTAAGGGACTCCATGGAAAAACAGAGAGAGCTTTGTGGTCAAAAATAAGTTAGGGTGACATTGCCAACATAGCCTCCGCTTGGGAGAGCCATAACGCAGTAAGAAAGACACTATGTCTGCAGCAGAGAGATCGGCTTAGGGAATTCTCCAGTGGTTAGGACTCTGCATTTCCACTGGAGGGGGCATGCGTTCAAAATTAAGATTCCACATGGCATGGGAAAAAAAAGAAGAAACTGGCTTAACTTGGTTGAACTTAGTCCTTCTTTCCTTCCTCCAAAACATCCATTAAAATTCCCAGTAACTTACACACTGCTAGTGCTGCTGCTGCTAAGTCGCTTCAGTCGTGTCCGACTCTGTGCGACCCCATAGACGGGGGCCCACTGTCTCTGGGATTCTCCCCCAGGCAAGAACACTGGAGTGGGTTGCCATTTCCTTCTCCAATGCATAAAAGTGAAAAGCAAAAGTGAAGTTGCTCAGTCATGCCTTACTCTTAGCGACCCCATGGTCTGCAGCCTACCAGGCTCCTCCATCCATGGGATTTTCCAGGCAAGAATACTGGAGTGGGGTGCCATTGCCTTCTCTGAACTTACACAATACAGAGCACAATTTGAGAACACATCTGTTCTAAACAACTTATAGATTCAAGCAAGGTATATGAAGAATTACTACTTTACTTTTACAGAGGAGATAATGAAAACAAGAAAACAGATTTGTTTAGAGTCACCCAGATGATAAGCCATGGACCCACTCATTCATGAATTTTATACTCATCCTTTCTTGTTTAATAAGTGCCAGGCCCTGTGATTGGCACCCAGTCCCTGTCCTAGGGTGCAGGCCACCTTCTGAATCTCAAGTCACCAGATCCTCAATTGTCAGAACTAAAAGAGTCCATAAGAGACTATTTAGTGCAACAACTTCATTATCAGAGGAGGAAAGGGGACCTCAGAAATGCTAAATCACTCCCTGAAGTTCTACAGGTAAAAGGAGGTGAGACTGGAATTCAAAGCCTAGGCCTGGTTTCCTAGCCTTGTGCTTCTCGTCCTACACTGCTCTGCTTCCAGAAACACTCTCACAATATAAAATCTACTGTGCTTGGCTTCAACACCTTCTATTTTTCGCCTCAGCTGGGTCTTGATACGATTCCACAGCCCCATAAATCCAGATGAGGACTATGTCGACTCTGCTCAGAAAATGTGCTTGCATGCTTAGTCACTTCAGTCGTGTCTGACTCTTTGCAGCCCCATGGACTGTGGCCCACCAGACTCTTCTGTCCATGGGATTCTCCAGGCAAGAATATCGGAGTGGATTTTCATTTCCTTCTCCAAAATACTAAGGCACCATTTGCTCTTTTAATCATTTCCCTGGCATATTTAACAAACTAAAGGACACTTATCTATTTCCATGAGCAACCAAAGTTTTCCTACAAACGAAAAATGGTACTTTTCCAGAATTGAATGTGGACTTTTCTTGTAAATGTCTCTGGTATCTGAGAAGGCTTAAGTTTTGGAAAATTCATGTTGGAACATGAACCTTTATGAACACTGAGATCCCCTCCAGGGACATGGTTCTTTCTTTTGTCTATAGATTTGATGAATGATATGGATCCTCTGCCCTAGAAAAAATACATGTTAGTGCAGTGTTCTTAGACCCCGTTAAAGGTCCCGCTCTAGATGGGAATTTGCGAAATCATCTATATACCTGCTTCCTTCAACTCTTGCTTTTGAAGATGTCCAGTTTCTCTATTTGGGACCTGCAATCATGAATTAGGAATATGGGTCTCTGAGACAGGAGTAATTAAAATTTATCTTAAAGTTTCCCCTAAAACGGCTACTACTATTGTAAACCAATTACAAGCAACTATAAACGCAAACCCTTAAAATAGATATTTGCATGATTTAGCTGTGGTATATTTAGCCATCGTTAAATGAATGGCAAGTAGGGCATTCATTTAAACACTTAGCTCTTCCAAAACCTACCAGGAAAGAATAGGGGAGGAGGTTTAAGGGAAAACATAAAGAGAAGCACTTCACTAGAGTGAAATTTGGAATGATCTGGAAGCCTTCTTTAGAGTGAAATCTGGAATGAGTATAAGTCAAAACTGTGGGGGGAAAAAAAAAACAACTGTGGAATTTCCATTTCCTCTCCTCTGCTTGGGATAATTCAAATTTCTCATTCCCCAGAATCAGACCTTCCACTGGATGGTTATGGCAGTCTCGTCTTAGCTTTCCCAGGCACCTTTCCAAATAATTTCCAGTGAAAACCTTCTTCACTGGAAGAAAGACCAAAATGTGGGGTCAGGGAAATCAGTTTTAAACAACTAATGTTGGAAATTCCCTGGTGGTCCAGTGGTTAAGACTCAATGGTTTTGCTGCTGTGACCTGGGATTCAGTTCCCAGTTGGAGAACTAAGATTTCACAAGCCATTTGGTCAGCAAAAAAAAAAAAAGATAAAAAATAAAACAACTGTTTTCCACCAAATTAAGAGTTTAAAATGTCAATTGCCAGGTCTTCCCTGGTGGCACAGTAGACGGGAATTCGCCTGTCAATGGAGGGGACATGGAATCAATCCCTGGTCTGGGAAGATTCCACAGGCTGCGGAACAACTAAGCCTGTGTGCCGCAGCTATCAAGCGTGTATGGGCAGCTACTGAAGCCTGCGCGCTTAGAGCCGGTGCTCCGCAAGGGAAGAGCTTAGAGCCGGTGCTCCGCAAGGGAAGCCACTGTAATGAGAAGCCCGGGCCCTGCAATGAAACGTAGCCCCGGCTTGCTGTAACTAGAGAAAGTCCACGCAAAGCAAGGTAGACCCAGGGCAGCCAAAAATAAACAGAATAAAAAACGTTTAAAATGTCATTGCCAAAGATAAAGGCAAAGAAAACATGAAAAGGAAGCCACTCTGTTAGCTGGGGAGTAGCCCCATGTGCGTGGACTGTGTAGTAGTCACAAAAGTTCTAGAAGAGAACTCTCACCGGGACATCCCAAAGACAGATTTAGGTTAAACCCATTACTACCCGCAAATGAGGTGGTATGGGAGCTCGTGTGTTACAGGGAGTCATCTACAGACACGTTATCATGGATTTCATTCTACTAGCTAGCCAGGCGGGTGGCATTGGAGCCAAGACAACTTTGAAAGACAGGTGAAGTAACACTTTCTTTGCTTCAGTCTGTAACCAGGGGAGTCTGGTCTGTGAGGGCCTTCTCAAATCATGGGTTTAGGAATCTCCTCTTAAAAGTCCCCAGTCGGAGGCTTTCCTGGTGACTCAGTGTGAAGAATCTGCCTGCCAGTGCAGGAGATGGGTTCCATCCCTGGTCCGGGACAAGCCCACATGCCACAGAGCAGCTAAGCCTGTGCCCACAAGTATCAAGCCTGCGCTCTAGAGCCTGGGAGCTGCAGCTACCGAAGCCTGCACGCCCTCGAGCCTGTGCTCCACAACAAGAGAAGGCACCAAAATGAGACACCTGGGCACCACAATTAGAGAAAAGCCCATCAACGAAGACCCAGCACAGCCCAAAATAAATACATCAAAGTTATATACATGAAAAAGTCCTTGGTCGGATGTCCAACTGAAACTCTGTAGGAGAGGCATTTACTCAGCTGGGACCCTCACCAAGTTCCTTCCCAGGTCTTAGCAAGTTACGTTCAAGGCTTCATGGCCAAATGCTGAACGCGGCATGAGAACAAGTACATACCTGCGGCAGCTTCATATCGTTAATATCCCAGCTTAGTTCTTTGTCTGCAGAATCCGCGTTCTCAGGTTCCATGATGAAGTCAGGTCACCCACAGATTTCTGTCTATCCAGCTGTTCTAGAAGCACTGGAGAATTTTGCTCTCAAAGGCTCTTACAGTTGGCTCAGTCCACCCAAGCAGTTTAGAGCAGGAGACTGCTTTCCAACACTAAAAAATAAATGACAGTGATACTGATCATTAGAGATAAAAATCAGTGCTCTTGGGTGGAGGGGGAGGGGAGGGAGGTTTAAGAGGGGAGGACATAGGTATACTTGTGGCTGATTCTCATGATTGTATGGCTAAAACCAGGACAACTCTGTAAAACAGTTATCCTCCAGGTGAAAATGACTTTTAAGAAAAGGAATTCAGAAGAAAATATCATTAAAAATACCAGCACTCGTCTGCCAGAAAAGACTGTTTCACTGATATTTTGGGAAGCACCAACATACAAACAAAAACAAAATGTGAGAGCCATCGGTGAGCCTGCTGGAATAAAGCTGGACCATGGGGAAGAGCATCACTTTCACCCTCAGATTTGGGCTACCTTCCTGGTTGCTAGCCCCAAGTGCAAAGGCCTCTGTAAGTACCGTGGACACCTGTAGCCAATAGTTAGGACCTTTTCCTCCACGTATCGGGTTGGGGAGGGAGGGATAACTGGCTTGGAGTTGTTTCCATGGATACACCTTCATAAATTAGCTACCCTGTGGGTGTGTTACAAGAGGGGAACATCCCAGCCAGATGTGTCTAGAAGTCTTTTTAAAATTTAAATTCCCATAGAGATTAATAATCCAGCATATATTTTATATATTGGAGAAGGAAATGGCAACCCACTCCAGTACTCTTGCCTGGAGAATCCCATGGATGGAGGAGTCTGGTAGGCTAAAGTCCATGGGGTCACAAAGAGTCGGGCATGACTGAGCAACTTCACTCATATATTTTATATCTTCAAATATTCTCAAATGATTATCAGATTCCTCTAAAACCTTGGCACTACTGACATTGAAAACCTGTTTGATAATCTTTGTTGTGGGGGTTGCATTGTAGGATATTTAACTGCATCCTTTGGTCTCTGCCCATTAGGTGTTGGCAGCAACCCACCCCTCCTTGTTGACCACCAATCATATCTCCAGACATTGCCAAATGTCTCCCGGAGGGAAAAACTGAGGACTACTGCTCTAAAATAGTGTTTCTCACCTTTGTTTAATCCAAAGCACCCTTCAAGACTTTCTGACTTTAGCAATCTCACTCTTCCCTGCTCGCCACAAGAAAATTCTGTCTGATCTTACTTTCATTAAATTGTAGTTTAGAAATAGTAGATATTAAAAAGTGTTTGTGCAAACTGTATTCCATCCGCTCCACAAGAAATACCAGTTTCTAATTATAATTGGTTAAAGGGGATTTGTTGTTCGGTGGCTCAGTCGTGTCCAACTCTTTGCAACCCCTTGGACTGTAGCACACCAGGCTCCTCTGTCTGCCACCATCTCCCGAAGTTTGCTCAAATTCATATCTATAAAAGGAACTTACCCTCCCCTCCCCCAAAAAAGTAAAAAGAAGGAAAGATATTTAAAGTGTTCAACTCTGAGGAGGGGAAGAAAACCCGATCATTTTGAGATGACATGTGCTTGCTAGTAGAATATGAAGTAAGACACGTTTCCAAGTGTGACATTTCCAGGCCTTGGTGCTCTAAAGCCAGTGATGCTACATAGAACCACTTAAGAGTCACTCAAACCACAAGTTAGTTCAATAGTCTCAATCTTACAGGGTCCCATATACTCTGTTCCTCAGTAAGTTAGCTTTATGTAACCCTAATACTTGTCAGTCACTGAGATATACTGAAGTAAAGTGCCTTGATACAGAGGATTGCTAACCTGAACGTGTAAATGAAGCTCTTGACCACTAAATAGCAAGTTAATAGGAGTCTTTCCCCTCCCTAACATACCTACCCACACTCACCTAGTAGTCATTCAAAAAGATGAGACTTCAGTACCCCCAGTTCAAACACTGATGTGCAAGATTAAATATCCATTGAGTTTAAATCATATTCTGTTTGGGAAAGAAACCCTAAGTTACAAAATAAATGATGCCACAGATTGACTTTAATTCAGACATTAAAAAAAAAGTATATTAGAATAACAAGATTCACATTTCCAAACAGTCGAAGATATTGCCTTAAGCCTAAGCAATGTCGATATAATTCTTCTGTTTTTAAATTAAGGAAAAGGAAATAAAAATTCTTGTGCAGAAAAACTACCTTCCTTTTCCGATTTTTTCTGATATGAATTTTTGCCAAATGAACATGAACTTAATATTTCTCTGAGAGCTAAGGCTAAAACACAAGGAAGAAGAAAAGATGGTTTGCAGCCTTTGAAACATAAACAAGCAAATTCCATTTTCCTCAGGATTAAAAAACATTTGTCCAGACTCTTTTTTCAAAGCAACTTGGGCCAAAGTGTGTTCATGTCTCGCCATTTCTACAGAAGACCAAGCAGAACAAATGAAAACCCTGTAGAAATGCGGTGACCATTGTCACCGCCCTGACATTTGTCTCTCCTTAGGATTTCTGGCCTTGATACATTTTTTTTTAATATAAATTGACTTACAATATTAGATTAGCCTCAAGTGCAAAACACATTGTCATCACGAAAAGACAAGCTACTATCTGTTACCATACAATTGTTATTACAAAATTATTGACTATATTTTTAATGCTATATATTATATCCCCATAATTTATTTATCTTACAACCGAAACTTTATAATGGTTTCCTTACCTCTGACTTCTGGAGATGGACACAAAACTGCTTCAGAAAAATCTCCTCTCTGATTCAGGTCCCAGCAAGTTCTGGTCATTTTCTACGCAGAGACTGCTGTTCCCTAATCCAGGTCAAGGTACACTATGCTAATGAGCTCTGGCAATAATCCAATCAAAATCTAGATGCTCTCAGCTTGGGATAGGTAAGAGTGACCCGGGAGCCACTTACCCAGCCCAATTCTTTGCAGAATGCCAGCAATGTGATGAATATTCTATGGTACGCTTATGAACATTCCCCTTGTTTATGTCAAAAAGGCGTTTTAACAGACATGGACATTGCTAAGATTCTCATGAGGAGGTCCAGATGTTTTCTTTCTTGTAATTTCAAAGTTTGGGCCCAAGGCACACTGAGTAACGGTAGAATTCTAATTCTTTCACCATTTACCTCAGCATGTGTACAAAAGAGAGAAGACAGACAGCCAGCAAGATATGTCATAGTGATGGAATTCATTGGAATAGACGTTTAGCAGCGAACAACAATGACAAAATGTTGGTTAGCCAACACCTCCCAAGCTACTAAAATCACTAAAATGCCATCCTGCCCCTAACAAGGATGCTTCATGAGTTCTGAGTGTTTTAATTGCAAAGAATAATATAATCCTTCCTTCAAAAGTGTCCTAAGCAGTCAGGGTGCAGCTCACATTGGTTCAGCTCACCTGCTGTGTTCCAAGCAGTTTGCTAGTCTCTGGAGATAAGCAAGGAAGTGTTGAAGCCCTGAAGAAGTGTAGAAGTGTTTACAGATGAGCAGACACTGAGCTTCAGATAACATGATGCATGGAAAAGAAGTAGTCTGGAGGATGTAGAAGGGAAGGTACTAAGCTGGAGAGAGGAGACTCAGGGGAATCTTCTTCCACCAACAGGATGCCTGTCAGCCTTTTGAAGGACAAACCATTTGAAGGTGTCAAGGAATAATACTTAGCCCTAGATAGTGGCAACACCATGGGCAAAGGTAAAATGGTATGAGAAGTATGTGTGCTCAGCCTGCTGAGAAGTCAGTACCTGGAGGAGGGTCCAGGTCGTCGGAGGAGGGTCCAGGTCATCGGAGGAAGGAATCGGTAAGCTAGAAGGCAAGATGCTGGGGCAGCCTCACTGGCTGCGTTATGCCCTGGGAGACCTTCGGCAATGTTGGAAAGATGTTTCAGTTCATTAAGAAATTCCTTCCCATCTGGAGTTAAGACCCTGCATGGTTTTCTTGTATTTTATTTGGTTAATCTTGGTGTGCTCTTTGTAGACCCTCTTTGGTCAGGATCTTTCTCCACCCCCCAAACAGCTGTAGCATGACAAAACCTGGCATTGTGCCAGATGGCCAAAGAGAAAGTTCTAGGGTCTAGCTCCAGAACCAGAAAGCAGGACAAACAGTGGATGTAGAGCTGAGAGGAAATAGGGTGATAATTGCACATGCCACGATTGTCCAGCTGCTCAGGGTTCCTCGCTAGGCTGTCTTCTCCCCTCCATACAGCTACACCCCACCCAACCCTCAGGAGCTCCCCAAATGCCACCTGTTAAGACACCTTCCCACGACAAATCTAGAACACAGGATTTCTCACTTCAGTGGTATTCTAGAACTCTTAACTGGGTTGTAAGCTGTCTTATATCACTTTAAACCAGCACTTTTTCCCGTTAGTTACAAAACAAAATCATAATCTCTCTTTTCTCCTATTTTTTTGACTGAGCTATGCAGCATGGGGAATTTTAATTTCCTGACCAGGGACTGAACTCATGCCTCCTATAGTAGAAGCTCAGTGTTTAACCACTGGACCACCAGGGAAGTCCCAAATTCATAATCTTAAAAAAAAAAAAAAATCACCTCATGTTCTCAAGTTCCTAGAGACTCCCACAGGTTATATGTTGCCCATGTCCTTTTTCCTACATGCATCACTAAATGCATGTCTTACTTGGCACAATCGTAATACTACTGCATATATTGTTGCTTTAACTGTTCATGAGTATTGGTCCTGGCTCCCCATTAAGCTGCTAACTCCCTCAAGGTGAAGCTGGTATCTTCCACTCTCTTCCTCTTTACAGAAAGATCTAGTGGAATTCCAGCCTCAACAGCAGATCCATCCTTGTCCGCAAAACCAGCCCTACTCTGACACAGGGTGAACTGAATGAATCAGGGCACTCCGTCTCCACACTCGGGTTGAGCACTGACCATATGTCTCAGATAAGTGATGACATTTCTGCTTTCTTAAGGCGATGTCCCACCGTCTTGCCCAAACGTTCCTAATTGATCTCTGGCGTTGTTATTAATAACAACAGTAATCATGACGGCTTTCCTTGACCGAACACTTACTATATATCGGGGGCCACGCTAAGCACTGGTCCTTAGAGTATCCCTGGGAGGCAGATGTTATTCCGTAATCTTCACAGCTACCTCCTGAGATATAGTATCACTAGGCTATATTGCTAGGAGGAAACAGGCACAGAAATGTTAAGTATCTTGATCTTTATAAGATTGTTAAGTAACCAATCTCTTTGCATCAGCAAACTGACACTGGTCACAGAAGAAATCAATCAGAGAAGAAGGACATTAAAAAGCCATTCCCTTCCTGACAGAGTAAGCCTATCTGATACCCCAGCCCCTCCTGGCATCAAGATTCCACAGCTTCTGGGGACTTCAATGATGGTCCAGTGGTTAAGACTCCATGTTTTCAAGGCAGGGGCTGAGGGTTCGATCCCTTGTAGGGGAACTCATATGCTCCACGGTGTGGCCAAAAAGTTTAAACAATTAAAAAAAGAAAGATTCCACTGCTTCCTTACCTCATCATTTTAAAGAACAATTCTTTCCTTCCCCAAGGCTGTTATCAGAATTTTCTGTCCTTTCTGGCATGGAGCCCAGTCTGACTTATGCAGTTCTTTCCCGGAATTTTCCAAATCAGAGGTGGACGTATTGGTTTTTCATTTCGATGCCAAATTGCCTGCCTGACCTCAGAGTTGCTGTGGCCACATCTGTGGCCTTAGGTCTGAGAGATGAAACAAACAAGGGCGCAAGAAGCAGAAGAGAGAGGCAGGCAAAGGAAGAGGAGAGAGACCTGGACACAGACAAGCCTGAAGCCAGCTCCAGCCTCTCCTTCCCAGTTGTGTGGTCCTCAAAGACGATCTATACTCTTTCCCCTTAGAGATGAATGGCTCCAACTTGCAATTATTAGAGATCTCCTAACACATCTCCCATCTAAGGAAGCCTGAACTTGGCCCAGACTTCAAAATAAATCACTCTCCTTTTTATTTATGCTTCTAAAGGTGAGCACCCAAAGGCACTTACCTGATACCCCTTAAAATCAGAAAATGCTTGGTAATGTCTCACCTGAGTCAACACTCAGGACACAGAGAACAGCCATCATCCACCCAACGAGACACCTAGGTAACACACCAAACTTTCAAGCAGGTAACCGAGGGACCTCTCAGCGGTCACTTTCTGGGCTGCGTAAAACTGAACTTTGGGTTTTTCCTTTAGGATTTCTCAACCTTTAAGCCATTTGTGATTCATGGAGAATCTCCCAGTTCTGTCTAAGTACCTCAGTTCTAAAAAGAACCTCCATCATCTTAAAGCAGATTCTGAGCTGTATCTCTTCTGAGAAAGAAGAGGCTTAGCATTCTCTTTCCAGTCTCTGGGCAGACAAGACAAACGTGGTCAGCTGCTTAGAACCATAGTTGGCTGTCTTGGTGCTTTTTGGAAAACATTATGAAATTTTTAAATATTTACTCAACTATGACACTTGAGAACTGTTTTGCCAATAGAAACAATTATATATATATATATATATATATACATAAATCACAAGCACAAACCCGATATCAATCCCCTCCCAAATAGAAAAAATCAAAACCAAACAAGCTCTCAAATTCATAGTGGTGGATTGTTTCCAACTGCCTATAAATATTGTGTTGTCCTCTTGTCTCAAAGGCAAGAGAAGTGGGATGCCCTACAGGTTGATAACAATGTGGGTAATGATACTGACAGGACTAAGAAAACTATTCTGTTTCATCAATAGTTTTGCAAATTAGGAAATTAACACCAACTTTAAAAAAATAATTTAAGAACCACAGATTAAACAAAGCAGGGACATGATTCCACCATTTCCACGAAGGAATGAGGTACCACACTTTTTTCACAAAAAATAAAATTTAGTTCTGTTCAGAAAAACATGACTTTAAGTTTATTTTCACAAAAATAAGATTTCTGTTAAAATGTAATGAGTTGTTACTGTTATTTTAGATAAATTAGTAAATATTTCAAAATTATCTCTGCTTTATTAGGTTGGTGCTCAAGTAATTTCAGTTTTGCATTGCTGAACTTTGCCATTTGATATTGGGATACTTTGTTAAATAAATGTGGTTACATTACATATCAATTTTAATGTGTACTTCTTGCTTTATGTTTTTTATAATGAATTATTTCTTGCTATTTATTTTATATGTATTTTAGATTATGGAAATGATGTTAGACAAAAAGCAAATTTGAGAGATTTTCTTACTGGAGTTAAAAGTGGGTCATAAAGCAGCAGAGACAACTCGTAACACCAACAATGCATTTGGCCCAGGAACTGCTAATGAACGTACGGTGCACTGTTAATCCAAGAAGTTTTGCAAAGGAGACTGGAGCCTTGAAGATGAGGAGCGCAGTGGCCAGCCATTGGAAGCTGACAACGACCAGCTGAGAGGATCATTGGAGCTGATCCATTTACAACTGCACAAGAAGTTTCCCAAGAATTCAGCATCAACCATTCTATGGTTGTTTGGCATTTGAAGCACACTGGAAATGTAAAAAAGCTCAGTGAGTGGCTGCCTCCTCAAGTGACCACAAACAAAAGGATTCTTGTTTTGAAGTGTCATCTTTGCTTACTCTACGTAACAACAATGAACCATTTCTTGGTAAGATTGTGTTGTGCAACAGAAACGGATTTTATACGACGATTAGTGACGACCAGCTCATTGGTTGGATGGAGGAGAAGCTCCAAAGCACTTCCCATAGCCAACATTTGCACCAAAAATAAGAGGCATGGTCACTGTTTGGTGGCCTGCTGCCCCTCTGATCCACTACAGCTTTCTGAATCCCAGAGAAACCACAACGTCTGAGAAGCACGCTCAGCAAATAGATGGGATGCATCAAAAACGCAAGGCCTAACCGCCGTTGCACAACCAACACTTCAAAAGTTGAACAAATTCTGCTACAAAGTTTTGCCTCATCTGCTGTATTCACCTGACCTCTCACCAACTGACTACCACTTCTTTAAGCATCTCCACAACTTTTGGCAGGGAAACTGCTTCCACAATCGGCAGGACACAGAAATGATTTCCAAGTGTTTGTCAAATCCCGAAACACAGCTTTTTATGATGGAGAAATCAATAAACATTTCTCATTGGCAAAAATGCATTGATTGCAATGGTTCCTATTTTGATTAATAGAGAAGTATTTGAGCCTATTTATGATTTAAAATTCAGGGTCTGAAACCATAATTACTTTGGCACCAACCTAATAATTTCTAACATGGTAAATATTGATAGATACATATATGCATAAGCTCTTTGGGGGTCTCATTAATTTTTAAGAAAAGTGGTCCTGAGACCCAAAAGTTTGGTAAGTGTTGCTATAAAATACTAAGCTTTAAAGTTCTGAACCCTGATGACCTTAGGGAAACTGTTTCTGATGTAACTGTGTAAACTGCCCTACCTCTAACTCTCCATGGGCTCCTAACTCAGGACTAGGAAATGGGCAGGAGTTAAAGGGAGAAGATGACAGGACTTTCCCAGCTTCAGTGGTTGAGACTTCCCTTTCCAAGGCAGAGACTGCAGGTTTGATCCCTGGCTGGGGAGCTAAGATTCTACATGCTTCATGGCCAAAACCCAAAACATAAAGCAAAAACAGTATTGTAACAAATTCCATAAAGACCTTAAAAATGGCCCACGTCAAAACCAACCCCCCAAAAAACTTTTTTTTTTTTTAAGGAGATATTGAGGAAAAAGATACCTTTAGGAAAACTGCACTCCATCAACTGCCCTTAGGACAGACACTGCTGGAGGAGGGAGGCCTCGCTCACAGCGAGGTTTTTTTAGCATCCAGGACCAATTCCAGCACGCTTGGTCCCCCCCTTCTGTGTCCCCAGAGCTCCTGCGCATATCAGGCAGGGCACCCCGAGAAAATGAAGACACTGGACCCAGAAGGAGGTGGCAGGTTGTGTGGATCTTAGCTGCCCCAGCTCCAATGTGGGCAGAGCAAGAGAGGAAGGATTAGATGGACAAATGATAACCCCAAGAGTCAGTAATGAGAACACACAAGACACCCCTTGAAGAAACCAGGTGATTGGGGTGGAGTTGAAATCCTGCAGGAGGGTCCGAGGGCCAGCAAGTAACTGCCTGAAACTCTTCAAGCCGCCCAATTTAAACTCTGAAGCCTGGCAAAATCACAGGTTAGATATTCGCAATTAAAGGATGAGGAGAAAAGTGCAAAAAAAGAAATGATAACGGTTCTTTGTATTATGGAATTATTGATACCGTTTCCTTCCTCATATTTATCTATAATTCTCTAAATTTTCCATCAAAGGCATGCATCCTTTTTATCATGTGATACATTTTTTTCTTTAAAGGCCAATGATATAAAGTAAAAATTCTACTATTTCTACAGGACTTTGTAGTAGTACTTCTCCGAATTTTGGATCTTGGGACATTTTTCATTCTGAAAAATTGAGACCCTCAAAGAGCTTTTGTGCTCAGCTTGGTGCTCTGTGATATCCTAGAGGGGTGCGGTGGAGAGGTACTGGTGGGACGGAGGTTCAATAGAGAGGGGATATATATGTATTTATTATAGCTGATTCATGTTGTCATACAGCAGAAACTAACACTGTAAAGCAATTATCCTCCAAATAAAATTTTAAAAAATTTTAAAGAGCTTTTGTGTATGTGGCTATGTCTGTCAAATTTATCATATTAAAATTAGAACTGAAAAATTTTTGAAATAGTTATTAATTCATCTCAATTAACAGTAATAACCCATTACGCTGTGTTGTTGTTCAGTTGCCAAGTCATGATCAACTTTTTGAGACCCCAGGGATTGCAGCAGGCCAGGCTTCCCTGTCCCTCACCATCTCCTGAAGTTTGCCCAAATTCATGTCCATTGAATTGGTGATGTCCATTGAATAAATCATTGTATTCTAACAGAAATAACATTTTAATGAAAATAACTGTATATTCAAGACAAATTTGAGGAGAATCCCAATCACAAAGTTACCATTTTTTCAAGTGTCTTTACTATCTAACCTAATCCAAGACAGCTGGCCATCTCATTTCTGCTCCCACATTCAGGTTGTTACGAAACCACTTGCCATGTAACCTCTGAGAACCCCAATGAATACTTGTGAGAAATTTTCAGTGAAGAAAGACAAGTAAGAGCTGAGTTTTATCATGAAAATAGTTTTGTTCTTTGAACCCTTCCTGGGAAAACCCCAGGTCTTTTTGGACCACTCTTTGAAAACCCTTTTTCTTTATGTTATAAAAGATACATGCACCAACAAATCCCACTTGACAAAAACACTTTGAATTGAGCATATATTTTAACAGATAAGGAATCAGATTCAGAGAGGTTAACCAATTCATGCAACATCACAGACTCAGATTCTTGTCTTTAGTCTCTGAATCCAGATAACCATCCACCTTTTCTCAGATAAGCAACAGCCTGGGACACCCAAAGACTTTTTTACACAATAATTAGAAAGGATAACATTTTCACCTTCCCAGGTAGTCAGACATTGCAGTAAAGAATCTGCCTGCAATGTGGAAGACCTGGGTTCAGTCCTTAGGTCAGGAAGATCCCCTGAAGAAGGGCATGGCAACCCACTCCAGTATTCTTGCCTGGAGAACTCCATGGACAGAGGAGCCTGGTGGGCTACAGTCCATGGGGTCTCAAAGAGTCAGACATGACTGAGTGACTGACACACACACACAATATTTTCACTCTAGAATGTGGTGGGCAAACACAGAAGTTATGTGAAACAGGGCATGATGAGCAGAAATAAGCACAGATTCAGAAAGATGGGACCCCTGCGTCCTGGACACAGACCACACCTCCACTTTTTGTGTGATTTGACACAAATTTCTTTGCCTCTCTGGGCACAAGGATTGCTACATCTGCAAAATGGGATGATGATATCTTAGCTGCCTGAAGACACAGACTGGCCCAGACAATTGCCCAAGGTCCTGGCTAATGGAAGGGCTGACGTTTACCGGCCATCCCGGTCATTTAGAAGTCTGGAAACAGGACTTGCTGAAATGGACTCATTTTAAAAGTGAGTCCCTGTAACTCTTTCCTTTTCTCTAATACTTGAAACTTAGTAACTTGGAAAGCTATTTCAGTCATCTTTCTTATAATGCCTTCAAACTTCATCCAGAAATCTCAATCTTGAGAACAATTCACTGAAATCACTTGCAACTTGGTATGTAGAAATTCATGGCAATTCAACCAGCCTGACAAGTAGACTGAATGCCTTCTGTTGTGTGGCAGATGTGTAAGACTATAGAAGCATGAGCATCTGACTTTTTTAAAACTTCTTTTCTGATACTTTAAAATAAATTATTTACTTTGGCTCAATGGGTCTTAGCTGCAGCATAAGAGATCTCTGCTGTGGTGCATAAACTCTCTAGCTGTGGTGCTCAGGCTCAGAGCTCCTTGGCATGTGGGATCTTAGCTCCCTGATCAGGGGTCAAACTTGTGTCTTCTGCATTGCAAGGCAGACTTTTAACCACTGGACCACTAGGGAAGTCCCCACTTCTGACTTCAATTCTGGACATGCTAATGCATTTATACACTTACAATGCACTGAAGCTTCCTGACCTGCATATAGATTTCTCAAGAGGCAGGTTAGGTGGTCTGGTATTCCCATCTCTTTCAGAATTTTCCACAGTTTATTGTGATCCACACAGTCAAAGGTTTTGGCATAGTCAATAAAGCAGAAATAGATGTTTTCTGGAACTCTCTTGCTTTTTCCATGATCCAGCGGATGTTGGCAATTTGATCTCTGGTTCCTCTGCCTTTTCTAAAACCAGCATGAACCTCAGGGATTTCACGGTTCACGTATTTCTGAAGTATGGCTTGGAGAATTTTGAGCATTACTTTAGTAGCGTGTGAGATGAGAGCAATTGTGCAGTAATTTGAGCATTCTTTAGCATTGTCTTTCTTTGGGATTGGAATGAAAACTGACCTTTTCCAGTCCTGTGGCTACTGCTAAGTTTTCCAAATTTGTTGGAATATTGAGTGCAGCACTTTCACAGCATCATCTTTCAGGATTTGAAACAGCTCAACTGGAATTCCATCACCTCCACTAGCTTTGTTTGTAGTGATGCTTTCTAAGGCCCACTTGACTTCACATTCCAAGATGTCTGGCTCTAGATGAGTGATCACATCATCATGATTATCTGGTCGTGAAGATCTTTTTTGTACAGATCTTCCGTGTATTCTTGCCACCTCTTCTTAATATCTTCTGCTTCTGTTAGGTCCAGACCATTTCTGTCCTTTATCGAGCCCATCTTTGCACGAAATGTTTGTTACCTTGGTATCTCTAATTTTCTTGAAGAGATCTTTAGTCTTTCCCATTCTGTTGTTTTCCTCTATTTTTTTGCTTTGATTGCTGAAGAAGACTTTCTTATCTCTTCTTGCTGTTCTTTGGAACTCTGCATTCAGATGCTTATATCTTTCCTTTTCTCCTTTGCTTTTNGAGTGATCACACCATCGTGATTATCTGGGTCATGAAGATATTTTTTGTACAGTTCCTCTGTGTATTCTTGCCACCTCTTCTAAGACAAATTGCAGATGTGCGTACCATAAGTACTTGTGCAAGCATATCATGCGCTAGAATTCTTTCTTTGTATACTGTTTTCTTTTGATGTATATTTTGCAGTTTCAGCAACTACATTGAAATGTATACATTTTGTCATATTTGCTAAGTTTCGACCAGTGTGTACACACGTTTAAGTCATATCTCAGATACTGATCATTTCCATTACCTCAGAATGTTCTCTTGTGCCCCTTCCTAGTCAGTCTTGCTGCCTAACCTGAACAGGCAACCACTATTCTGATTTTTTTTCACCACAAATTAGTTTCTGTGTTCTAGAACTTCATGTGCACAGAATCATTTACTATATACTCTTTGGCCTGAGGCTTCTTTCACTGGGTATAATGTTTCTGAGATTGATCCACTTTGTTCTGTGTATCAGTAGTTACTTTTTTAATACTGAGTCCTGTTCCATACCACTGTTTATTCATTCTTCCCTAATTGATGGACACCTGGGCTCTTTCTAGTTTAAGGCATTGTGAGTGAAGCTGCTACATTCTTATACAAATCTTTTTGCAAACATGTTTTCATTTTTCTTGGGTAAATACCTGGGAGTAAAATTACTGGCTCATAGAGTAGGTGTCTGTTTAGTTTTTTAGCAAACCAACAGACTTTCCTAAAGCAGTGTGTATGTATCATTTTATGTTCTATGAGTAATGAATGAGAGCTCCAGCTGCTCCAGGTCTTTGCCAGCATTTGGTGGTGTTTTCTAATTGTAACTATTTTGGTGGGTGTGTAGTAATATGTCAGATAAAATTTTGACTTAATTTCAGACTGACAGAAAAGTTGCAAGAATGCTACACAGTGTTCCTGGATATTCTTCTCCCAGATTTCCCAGATGTTAACTTTTTATTACATGTCCCCTCTCCCTTTCTCCCTCCCTCCTTCTGTTTTCTTTTCTTTCTGTCTCGCTTCACACACACACACATACACATACACAAACGCATGCAGTTGTTTTCTGCGCGCGTGCACACACACACACATGCAATTGTTTTCTGAACTGATTAATTTAAGGACATGATACCCTTTTGCCCCGAAGTACTTGTGGTTGTATAATCATGGTTCAGTTTAGTTCAGTTACAGTCGCTCAGTCGTGTCCGACTCTTTGTGACCCCATGAATCGCAGCACGCCAGGCCTCCCTGTCCATCNAGAAGGGGACGACAGAGGATGAGATGGCTGGATGACATCATGGACTCGATGGACATGAGTCTGAGTGAACTCCAGGAGTTGGTGATGGACAGGGAGGCCTGGCGTGCTGCGATTCGTGGGGTCGCAAAGAGTCGGACATGACTGAGCAACTGAACTGAACTGAACTGAAGGCACTGAAGCACACTTATTTTTCCCATTAAAAAAAATTGTAAAATATACGTAGCATAACATTTACCATTTTAATCATTTTTGTTGCTGTTGTTATAACATCAACAATTGCTTTAGTTCAGTTCTCTCTGTGTTAACAAGCCTGCAGCGGGCAGTGGCCTGCCAAACTGCTTACAATACTGAGCCTGTAATTGCTGTTATCAAAATATACACTTGAGTCACCATAGAAAACAGCATTAGCTACCCTTCTTGTCTTACCACAGGTATAAAAATTGTAAATATTTACACCCTTGTTTCACCTTGACATGGAAATTTGAGGCCCAGATCCCAAGTGGGGTGGGGGTGGTGGTGGTCAGCAAGGCCTGTGTGAGGGGAGCTCCTTGGATGGATGGGTGCAGGATGAAGTGTGAAGATTGGAGAGGAGGGCTGTTGCCCCACCTCTTGGGGTCCTATCCTTAGAGGCAGACAAAAATAGAAACAAAACTTTGCTCCAAAATTTGCGGAAAAAGGAACCCTGAAAGTTTAAGAGTGCTTGTCCTGTAGGACGGAGGACAGTGACGGATGAGTGAGTTATCAGGGGCCATGGACATGCCGGCCCTGCTGGGTCTGCCCTGGAAACTAGATCCTGCCCTGCGACTCAATTATAAGGAATAAGATAAGTATACAAGGCCACATGGCGAGGAGAAAGTTTAGGTTATACTCATGCCATTTTTATCATCTTGCTGTTCAAAAAGTTACTTAAAACGATTTATTTTGCATATAAATGAAAAAGATGAGACTATTTGGTCAACTGGTTTAACTGTGTTTAATTGTGCAGTTCAGTGGCATGAAGTAGCTTCACACTTTGCAAACATTGCCACCATCCGTGTCCAAAAGACTTTTCATCTTGCAAAACTGAAACTCCATACCTGTTAAACAATAACTCCCCTTCCCCTCCAGGTCCTGAAAAGTACCATTCTACTTTCTGTCTGTATGAATGGACTAAGCACCTCATGTAACTGGACTCATAGAGTGTTTGTCTTTTTGTGCCTGGCTTATTTCACTTAGAAATAAGCCTCAGGTTCACTTATGTTTTCGTGTGTGAAAATTTCTTTTCTTTTTAAGGCTGAATAATATTCCACTGTATGTATATACCCAACTGGGTGTGTCCATCCATCCACCGATGGTCACTTGGGATGTTTTCGCTGCATTTAAGCTTTTCAAGCCTTTGTATACAAGATAGAGAAACTCAACATCAGTCAAGGAAAGAGCAAAATTGAGCTAACAGCAGCAGACGTGGGTCAGAAAAGTATGCTCTGAATTATTTCTAATTTGAGAAGCAAATTCCAGTGTTTAAAAAAAGTCAGGTTTCTGCCTTTGTTCTTTTCCCTTCTCTAAAGAGATATTACTGAATTGTAAATTTCATAAGATCAGGGAATGTACTGAATTTAAAGAAGGATTGAAGGTACAGCACATTCCACATACTTTGTAGCAAAATTCCTAGCAAATTCTGTTACCTTATCTTTGAATACAAAATGTCGTGTGCTGTTAATGATCTATTTTGATCTGAATTACAACATGTGACTTTACAACCATCTTAAAAGATAAGCAGGGCGCTTACTTGTGCAGTTTTGTAGGTGGAGAAGCTGAGAGCTTCAGCCATCAGCTCACCACCAGGCAATGTGGTACAGGGGACTCCTCCAGAGGTTTTACTGCACCAGATTCAGCCCTTTTGTCCACGTGGCTGGTCGGTAGTCGTGATGAGCGTTTCAAGTCACTTCCTGAGTACAGTTCCACCACGAGGCACAGAAGTATAAGCTAGACAATGTCTTAAGGTCCTTCAAACTCTAATATCTTATGTGACAGTTTTCCATGACAGTGAACCCTGTTTTTATTGTTATTTTTTTATTTTAAATTTTTTATTGAAGTATAGTTGATTTACGATGTTGTATTAATTACTAGTTTATAGCAAAGTGATTCAGTTACACATATATATATATACATAAAGGGATTCCCTGGTGGCTCAGATAGTAGAGTCTTCCTGAAATGCTGGAGACCAGGTTTGTTCCCTGAGTCAGGAAGATCCCCTGGAGAAAGAAATGGCAACCCAAACCAGTAATCTTGCTTGGAAAATCCCATGGACAGAAGAGCCTGGTAGGCTACAGTCCATGGGATCACAAAGAGTCAGACTCGACTGAGCGACTTCAATTTTGCTTTCATATGTATACATACATTCTTTTTTTACAAAAATATTCTTTTCCATTATGGCTTATCACGGGATAGTGAATATAGTTCTCTTGGCTGTATAGTAGGACCTTATTGTTTATAGGTGAAAGTGAAAGTCGCTCAGTTGTGTCCAACTCTTTGCAATCCCATGAACTATATAGTCATGGAAATCTCCAGGCCAGAATATTGGAATGGGTAGCCATTCCCTTCTCTAGGGGATCTTCCCATCCCAGGGATCGAATCCAGGTCTCTTGCATTGCAGGCGGATTCTTTACCAGCTGAGCCACAAAGGAAACCCAAGAGTACTGGAGTGGGTAACCTATCCCTTCTCCAGGGGATCTTTCTGACCCAGGAATTGAACCTGGGGTCTCCTGCATTACAGGTGGATTCTTTACCAACTGTGAGTGATCAGGGAAGCCTGTTGTTTGTTTATAACTCCTTTTTAATACGAAGATAGGTCTTTGAGATCAGGCCTGTTCACATTTAAATAATAATGAAATAATGCCAAGTTCTGTCAGAGACGCTGCAATAATGGAAGGAACTCAGAAAAACACGACAGAAGAGGGTAGAGTTGAACAGGTTGGGTAGGAAAAGCCTGGCTCTTTGATGCTCATGCTTAACTTAGAAAAGGTTGGCATAAAGTTGATCATGTGTCTGATGGTTTGACCCAAGCAGGACTCCCTGGAGCAAAGCTATGAAAAGATCGTGTTCACTGCCCCCAGGTGCTCCAGGCTCCTCCAGTCTCCTCTCTGCAACTTTTGGATTAGACTTTTCTCAGCTCTGCCCAGGGGCTCAGTTCCTTCAAGCTGTCCCAGGTGCCCAGCCCTACCAGGCACCATCTGAGCCCTCTTTCCAGACAATAGCCCATCCTCTGTACTTTTCCCTCTGTCTCTTCAAAACTTGCCCATTTAAAACTTCTGTTTAGAGGACTTCCCTGGTGGTGTAGAGGTTAAGAATCTGCCTTCCAGTGCAGGGGGCCTGGGTTTGATCCGTGGTCAGGGAACTAGATTGCACACGCTACAGCTAAGAGTCCCCACGCTGCAACTAAAGATCCCATAAGCTGCAAAAGTAAGACCTGGGGCAATAAAATAAATAGTTTTCAAACCCCCCAAAATCTTCTGTTTAAAAATGGTAGATGGCCCATAGACACTTACTTCCCCACCTTCCCCAAACCGACTAGTAGCTGCAAAAGACTTTTAAATGGAGTTAGAACAAAAATTGGAAGGGGGGAAGAAAAAAAGGACACAGTAGAAGAGAGATTTCCATGAATTTGGGGGGCACAAAATAGACATTAGGGAAACTAACCTAGGAAGAGGGAACATTCCAATCGAAGTGGAGGTGGATCTGGAAGAAAAGAAAGCCAACTGGTTCACAGGCTCAGGGCCTAGAGACCCCAGGGACCAGGGTAGGCAAGAGTTTCAGGAGGGAAAAGCATTAGCTGAGCGTCTGAGTACTGGCCAGCNAACTAACCTAGGAAGAGGGAACATTCCAATCGAAGTGGAGGTGGATCTGGAAGAAAAGAAAGCCAACTGGTTCACAGGCTCAGGGCCTAGAGACCCCAGGGACCAGGGTAGGCAAGAGTTTCAGGAGGGAAAAGCATTAGCTGAGCGTCTGAGTACTGGCCAGCGGGGTCATCGTCCTCTATGCACTCATCAGACAATAATCTCCCCCTGCCACAACCAAGACAGCCAAGATCTGTTCTCCTGGGAAACTGAATAACCAAAGCTTTGGATTTGAAGAAGTTTGAAATTTGGGGACATAAAGAACAAGGAAAAACTGGGATGAGCACCAGGCTGAAATTAACAGAATTAATGTCGACAAATTAATTGTCAGGATCTCAGCCCTTTTTCCCACCCTGCGCCCAGAAGTTCAACCACAAAGCCTATGCTTGGATACCACTCTGGCTGTAACAAATGAATGTAACAAATTTCTGTAGAAATCTAACAGTCTCAGAAAAAAGAAGCGCGAATGGTTCAGGGTTCCACAATAAAAATGACCAGTCTCATAAAAAAGAACCCACCAGTCAACAAGTTTAACCCATATGTGTAGAACATCAAATCAGCTTTTTAAAAAGTGGCCTCACTTTTAAATATGATAGTCAAGGATGGCTGCACATTTGGCAAAAGCCCCAAACATGAAAAAGAGAGATTTCAAATCAACCAATCCACCCTAGTCAAGCCCTGGAGGGAGAAGAGTGCAAGAAAATGAGGCAACTATGACATTAAAGTCCTTGAGGATGNAAGTGGCCTCACTTTTAAATATGATAGTCAAGGATGGCTGCACATTTGGCAAAAGCCCCAAACATGAAAAAGAGAGATTTCAAATCAACCAATCCACCCTAGTCAAGCCCTGGAGGGAGAAGAGTGCAAGAAAATGAGGCAACTATGACATTAAAGTCCTTGAGGATGGAACAAGCAAAATACCACAGAAAAAAAGAACATCAGAAAGCAAGAAAGGACTCGGAGAAACTGTAAATATAACAATCAAATGAAAAATACATTACAAAGAGGAAAGTAAAACTAGCAAAACCTTTTAACCAGAGAGTTAAACCAAAAGTCAAAGAGAACAAAACAAGTAATATTCCATCTATAAGACAGTGTGCAGGGGAGTAGCCACAATGCAAATTTTTACATCTAAAGTATTTCTTGCATTGATCTTCCACAGATGCTTGAAATTCAATAACTAATTGCCTTGGCTCCTGAGGGGCATTGGATATTTAAAGTTGTCTGCCAAGATGGAAACCTTCCCAGGAAAGGAGAGTCCTTTAGTAGGGATAGCTTTGCTCCGTACTGAGAATGAGAATGGAAAATGGAGGGGATGACCTGGCCATCCAGGATTAGCCTTTGGTCGGGCCCTTGTTTTTAGTGCTCACCAGCCCAGGGCAGTGAGAAAATCATTGTAGATGCGGTCTTGGCGTATTTGCAGTAGCAGAAATTTGCCAGGAGGCGGCAGCACTGTTTCATCTGGTGCCTCAGCAGCCGCAGTTCCCGCCAGGGCCACAGGGAGGCAGTGCAAGAGCACTGGGAGCACCTCACTTGAGAGGCGACTGAGTTGGCGGTTCTCCGCGCTAAAGCAGTTTTATTAACGTTACTGCTGTGATTACAGAGGGCTTCATCAAATATTTGTTTGGAAGGGTCAAATCTATGTGTGTGAAGTGTTAGACACTCAGTCGTGTCCAACTGTTTGCGACCCCATGGACTGTAGCTCGCCAGGCTCCTCTGACCATGGAATCCTCCAGGTTGACATTCCCTTCTCCAGGGGATCTTCCTCACCTGGGGATCGAACCCGGGGCTCCTGCATTGCAGGCAAACTCTTTACCGTTTGAGCTACCAGGGAAGCTCCAGGGAAGCTTGGCAGGTGCCGTAGCCTTGGCTACTTCTGGCCCTTTGCAGTAGAAAGTGGCTAGAGAAAACACACTATCGTGCTGACTGGTCTCGCTTTAAACTCACGCCCGTCAGTACCATGGGGACCCTTATTAGCCTGTTTCCCCAGCGCATTGCCTCTAGCTGTCTCCTGGATGCGTATTTTACACTTTGAACTCACTCTGCAAGACCTCCAGCTGTTGATGGGTTTGCTTCCCACTTCACTGACCAAATAAGGCAGCTGGAAGAGACCCTTCACTGTCCCCACCAGCATTCACATGCTTACAGTGAAGAGGAACTGGCTTGGTTCCTACAGGCAAGTCTGCCTGAGCCCTGGATGGAATCCCTTCTCATCTCCAGGGAAACCGGAAGCCAGCAGTGGTCCACGTTTACCCTACATCATCAGTTTTCCTCTCTACTGTGTTATTCTCAGTAGCACNTTTGGCAATAAGGAGCTCATGATCTGAGCCACAGTCAGCTCCTGGTCTTGTTTTTGTTGACTGTATAGAGCTTCTCCATCTTTGGCTGCAAAGAATATAATCAGTCTGATTTCGGTGTTGACCATCTGGTGATGTCCATGTGTAGAGTCTTCTCTTGTGTTTTTGGAAGCTGCACCCAAAAAAAGAAAAAAATTACACTCCATTTATAGTTATAAAATGTTGGCTATATTCACTATGCTGTACAATATATCCTTGTAGCTTATTTATTTTCTTCATAGTAGCTTTTACCTCTTAAAGCAAATGTACTTTGATCTCACAAAAATGACAACTCAGCAAAGGACCTAGGACTGTAAAATTTAGGGTGAAATAAACAGAGGGCTTCCCAGATGGCTCAGTGGTAAAGAATCTGCCTGTGACACTAGAGACTTGGGTTCCATTCTTGGGTGGGAAAGAGCCTCTGGAGAAGGAAATGACAACCCCTACAGTATTCTTGCCTGGAGAACCCTGTGGACAGAGGAACCTGGCGGGCTACAGTTCACGGGGTCACAAAAGAGTCAGACACACTAACTCCCAAGCACACAAACACAAACAGGTTGTGATTAGGCAACTCTCATTGTCTGAAGGTGTCCTGAGGAGCGTCTTGGGCTCCAGCCTAGGGACATATGGGACATATTTGCCAAAAATGGAAATCTGAAATAATTTCCCCACCAGCTGAAAAGGATACTGGCAAGGAAACATCACTGTTTTCTATTTAACTCTTCCTGAATGTTTCCCCATCCATTCTTAGCCAGACGGCTGGCAGTAAAAATACTCATCTATTCTTTCATTTACTTGGATCAATACAGCCAGACTCTAACAAAAACCTCTGGGTCACTGCTTGTTTCAGCCCCGGAACAGGCCGTTCTAGTTTAATCAAGGTGAGATCAAATGNCTGTTTTCTATTTAACTCTTCCTGAATGTTTCCCCATCCATTCTTAGCCAGACGGCTGGCAGTAAAAATACTCATCTATTCTTTCATTTACTTGGATCAATACAGCCAGACTCTAACAAAAACCTCTGGGTCACTGCTTGTTTCAGCCCCGGAACAGGCCGTTCTAGTTTAATCAAGGTGAGATCAAATGTCTCAGCACTGCTTTCATCAGCCAGCACTGAGTCTGTGCAGGGACTATCTTCCTAAAAGAGTGTGAATCTGGCGAGGAGAAGGGGCCACAGCAGAGGGGAAGCATCACGGCCCAGTGGACACAAAGGGAAAAGAGAAGCAGGATTTATACTTTTGTTTTACTCCCCAAAGCTATGGCAACAGTCCCAGGGAGACAGTGGTCTCAGGATGACTCTGACCTTGGGTAGGTCCCTCTATGCAAGGAGTTTTGCTCCATCCCCAGACTCCAAGCCTGCAGAGGCTCCCTCTCCACTCTTTTCCTCCTGCCCTCCCTCCCTTTCCTCCTTAGCTCTTGGTCTCACTCTATTTGTTTGTTTTTAAGGTCAGATTAATTAAAATATAAGTTTTACTTAAGAGTAAAATTCACCCTTTTTTCAGTGCCTACTTCTATGAATTTTGACAAATGAATATGATTACATGGGCTTCCTGTGGCACTAGTGGTAAAGAAGCTGCGTGCCAATGCAGGAGACTTATGAACTGCAGCTTTGATCCCTGGGTCAGGAAGATTCCCTGGAGGAGGGCATGGTGACCCACTCCAGTCTTCTTGCCTGGAGAATCCCATGGACCTGGCAGGCTGCAATTCTATAGGGCAGCACAGAATGGGATACAAGTGAAGCTACTTAGCACAGCACACAGCATAGCCTTACATAACCACCAAGATACAGACAACTTCCACCAGGATATCCACCCACCCCCACCCCCCCAATTCCCCTTGCCTCTTTGTAGCCAATTTCATCCTCTAGCCCTGGGCCCTGTCAACCACTGCTCAACTTTCTGTCCCTTTAGTCTTTTTCAGGATGTTCTATAGATGGAATCATAGAGCAAATAGCTTTCGTGATCACCCATGTTGTGTGTGTTAGCAGTCTATTCCTTTCCATTGCTGAGTAGTATTCCATTGTATGGCTGTTGGCTTATTGATTCATCTGTTGATGCACATTTAGTTTGTTTCCAGTTTGGGGCCATTATGAGTAAGGCTGTTATCAATATCTGCAAACAGTTTTCTCTCTACTCCTTAGTTTGTTATGAATATATTCAAACATACATAAAAGTAGAGAGAAGTCAGTAGTGGAACCCTACCCATACCCATTCCTTGAAATTCAGTGGTGTCAAAATTGTGCTGTGTCTTCTATATCTATTTTTTTTTCTTTCTTGCTAAAGTATTTTAAAGAAGATGCTAGAAATCAAATCCCTAAAAGCATGACAGATCTCTAAAGCATGGCATTGCACAATTCCAAATTCACTCCTAACTAAATAACCTTTTCTTGGTATTATGCTTTCGAACTATGGTACTGAAGCAGACACTTAAGAGTCCCTTAGGCTGCAAGGAGGTCAAACCAGTCAGTCCTAAAGGAAATCAACCTGAATTCTCATTGGAAGGACTGATGGTGAAGCTGAAGCTCCAATATTTTGGCCACCTGATATGAAGAGTTGACTCATTTGAAAAGATTCTGAGGCTGGGAAAGATTGAGGGCAAAAGGAGAAGGGGACGACAGAGGATGAGGTGGTAAGATAGCATCATCGATTCAATGGACATGAATTTGAGCAAATTCCGGGAGATAGTGAAGGATAGGGGAGCCTGGCGGGCTGCAGTTCATGGGGTCACAAACAGTCGGATGTGACTTAGTGACTGAAAAACAACAAATCCATTCTATTTCTCCTTGTAAGACTTCCTTGATTATATCAAAAATGCCTTTTTACAGTTGGTTTCTTAGAGTTTGGGCCCATATTACACAAGGCTATGATGGCTCTTTAGAGCTTTCATCCAGACTAGTCCCCTCTCCTTTGACCTGCATGTCACTGACTTACAGAAAGCACATCTGTTTTTCTGTAGAATGTTTCCATATTCTGGCTTTGCCATCTTGCTTCCATGTGGCATCATTTAACTTTCTCCTCTATTTCCTGCATTTCATGTAAGCTTAGCTCTCAGGGCATCATTAGATTGTTGGGCATGTTAAAAAAGAAATTGAGGCATGTGACAATTTTTAAGAGTTTGAGCAAAAATTGATTCCACATTGGGCAGTGTTAAACCAGGAATGGCTTTGAGTCCTTCACCAAAGAGAGCTGGGAGAGACTTTTAGAGAGAGAAGACAGAAACAGAGCAAGGAAATTATTGATTGGCTGTAACTTAAAGCCTAGTTTGCCATTGGTTGTCCTTACGTTTCAATTTCATAACCTTGAGGCGGTCACAGGCTTAGATTTTGCTTTGCTTATGAAGGTCGTCATGGCATTAAAGCTACTTCTGGCCTCTGGCTTCCTTGTTTAATGGATTTAACAGAGGCAAGACTTCTTCCTCGGAGAGGCAGTGGGCTTCAGGTCCACTCCATCAAGGCCTCTTGCTTACTGTCCCTATTAGTGATGCTAAGTTCTATCGCTGTCGGAATGCAAGTGGCAGGCCAAGCATGAAAGGGACCATCAAGTCCTCTTTGAAATTGTGCTGCTCTATTTGTGTGACCCTCTCTGTGTGAGGGTCTGTTGTGTGACCCTCCCCAGGGAGTCCCCACACAGATGTGGAAGCCTGGGCCAGCTGCTCTTCACTCCTGCCCACACTTCCCACCCAGAAGGAACCCTTTGCCCTAACAGCTCTATCTGCCTCTGCATTCTACCTGGCTTCATGCTTGCATTTGTGCCGGCTCCCTTTAGGCCACAAGGCTCTGAGGGCAAGGCAGTGGCTGTGTATCTTCTTCCTCCTGTTTTCCTAAGTGATGTGACTTTAGCGCTAAGAGCACAGCTCCCGAGACAGAGAGACGGTGTCTGCTCAAAAGCATCTCTACTGCATGTGGCTGACAGGCTATGGACAATTGACTTGGATTCCCTGTGCCTTGGTTTCTACGCCTTTAAAGTGGGGATAATCATAAAAGTAATTTATGGGGGGCTGTTGTGAGGAGTGAATATTGAATAAAAACTACACATCTTCGTCATCCTTATTGTGCGTAGTTGGCGATCTATACAGAACTATGTGTCTTTGTTGGCTGCTCAGACACTGGTATATCTTGCTTCATGCTCAAGAAGGATACAGTTGATTTTCTCTACTTCATGGGATTCTATAACCCCCGCACTTGTGGGTACAATAGATTATTTGGTCTAGTCCTCAGACTTTCAGGGAGGAGATAAGATGTTGTTCTCATCTTACCGGGACCCTCAGAGCCTAATTTATTCAAATAAAGAGGAAGGGATTTGAAGATTTAATGGTAAGCGATGGGTAAGTGGATCTTGGTGATCATAGAGCTAAGAAGTGTTAGAAGAGAGTTGGATTTCAGGTTTCCTACTTCCAACTCTAGAGGTCTTTCTACTACAGCCTAGTATTTATGGATATATCTAGCATTCGGGTCTTCATTTGCAGTTGACTTGACAACTGTAGCAGTGAGTGAAGACTAAACTGAAGAGGGGAAATGTTGCAAAGACAATTTTGCAGAAAGTCTATTTCTGCAGCACTCTGCTCTACTCTCCGTTAGGGCTTTCCTTGTCGCTCAGTCAGTAAAGAGTCTGCCTGCAATNTCTAGCATTCGGGTCTTCATTTGCAGTTGACTTGACAACTGTAGCAGTGAGTGAAGACTAAACTGAAGAGGGGAAATGTTGCAAAGACAATTTTGCAGAAAGTCTATTTCTGCAGCACTCTGCTCTACTCTCCGTTAGGGCTTTCCTTGTCGCTCAGTCAGTAAAGAGTCTGCCCGCAATGCAGGAGCCGGGTTCGATTCCTGGGTAGGGAAGATTCCATGGAGAAGGAAATGGCAACCCACTCCAGTACTCTCGCCTGGAGAATCTCATGGACAGAGGAGCCTGGCAGGCTACAGTCCGTGGGCTCGCAAGAGTCGGACACGACTGAGCAACTAAAGTACCACCACCACTCCTCTAGGCTGCGCTGCGTTTGTTTTCTTCTGCCCTATCTGTGCTTATTGTTCCCAGCAGGAAAACACACACACAAAAACAAACTATGCTTTTGTCTGCCTGAATATCTGTGAGTACAGGAGATATGGTCAGGCCCTGGTAGAATGCTCTAGCATCTTTGTACCTTAATCCCTGCTTGTGGGGCCTGGGCACAGGCCAGACAGTTCAGTGCCACCAAGGGCTTCCCAGGTGGCACTGTGGTGAAGGATCTGCCTGCCAGTGAGACACAGGAGACCAGGGTTTGATCTCTGGGTGGGAAAGATCCCCTGGAGTAAGAAATGGCAACCCACTCCAGTATTCTTGCCTGGAAAATCCTATGGACAGAGGAGCCTGGTGGGCTACAGTTCATGGGGTTGCCCAGTCAGACACTGCTGAGTGACGGACACGAAGAGCAGGTATTACTTTCTGGACAAGTCCATCTGGCCTAATTGTGCTCACAGACCTCTTCCACCCACATCAGTCCCTACAACTGAAATACAACTTTGAAAGTCTTTCCCTCCAGCCAAGGTGTAGTCTCCAAGATTACTTCATTAAAGTGCAAATGAACCTCAAGAGATATGAGGTCCATTGTACTAATTCACAATGACTCAGTGCTCCTAGGAGAAGATCCCTAACACTTGCTAATCACCCTTTTAACAAAGGATCCCAGCTTCCCTTATGCAAGGTTTAAAGTTGATTTGAGAATAATATTGTTTTATTTCTGCCATATTTTTTCCCTGGTTACTTTATATTTGTGCCAAATGTGTTTTATATTTTAAGATGTCACATGGAAGAATGATGCTAAAGCTGAAACTCCAGTACTTTGGGCATNATGAGGTCCATTGTACTAATTCACAATGACTCAGTGCTCCTAGGAGAAGATCCCTAACACTTGCTAATCACTCTTTTAACAAAGGATCCCGGCTTCCCTTATGCAAGGTTTAAAGTTGATTTGAGAATAATATTGTTTTATTTCTGCCATATTTTTTCCCCGGTTACTTTATATTTGTGCCAAATGTGTTTTATATTTTAAGATGTCAGATGGAAGAATGATGCTAAAGCTGAAACTCCAGTACTTTGGGCATCTGATGCCAAGAGTTGACTCTTTGGAAAAGACTCTGATGCTGGGATGGATTGAGGGCAGGAGGAGAAGGGGACAACAGAGGATGAGATGGCTGGATGGCATCACTGACTCGATGGACGTGAGTTTGAGTGAACTCTGGGAGTTGGTAATGGACAGGGAGGCCTGGCGTGCTGGGATTCATGGGGTCGCAAGGAGTAGGACATGACTGAGCGACTGAACTGAACTGAACTGGAAGTTATCCTTTAGGATATATTTATTTAACTCTGTAAAAAATAGTTAGGTTTAATAAAAGTCATTAGGCAAATAACTATTGAAAACAATATGGGGTTCCTTAAAAAACTAAAAATAAAGCTGCCATATGACCTGCAATCCCACTCCTGGGGTTGCAGAGAAAACTCCAACTCAAAAAGATACATGCATCTCAGTGTTCGTAGCAGCACTATTTACAATAGCTAAGACGTGAAAACTACCTAAATGTCCATCAACAGATGAATGGATAAAGACATGTGGTGTAAATATACAACTGTAAAAAGATACAACATGGGTGGACTTAGAGATTATTGCACTTAGTGAAATAAGCCAGACAGAGAAAAGCAAATACCATATGATATCCCTTATATGTCGAATTTAAAATACAATACAAATTAACTTATTTACAAAACAGAAATAGACTCACAGACACAGAAGAACAAACATGGTTACCAAAGGGGATAGGAGCTGGGAGAGGGGTACACATTACTAGATATAAAATAGATAAACAACAGGGTTCTATTGTATAGCACAAGGAACTATATTCAATGTGTTGTAATAATGTATAATGAAAAAGAATCTGAAAAAGAATATATATATACCTACAAATAAATAATTATTTTGCTGTATACCAGAAACTAACATAACATTATAAATCAATTCTACTTCAATAAAAAAATTTAAAAATTGTTTTAAAGTTATTAGGTAAATAGCACAGGTGATGCTCAGTAATGGCAAAAATCAAGAAGGCTAGGTATAAAAGACTGAACTGAGAGTAGAATTATGGCATCGCTGACCTAGTAAAAACTTGGCTTACCTTTTAAAAACTAATTTTAAATTATAAAATGTGTAACCTATTCAAAAAAAAAGTTTGGGAAACAGAGAAAGGGGGGAAAAACAGCTATAAATCTTCCACTCACAAATATCATTTTCAATCCTATTCACACTTGGGTGTTTACTGGGAAGGGTAACTAGAATACGAGAGATGTGGCAGGTGAGTCTGCAGGGTGAGAAAGGGATTACTGAATTCCAAGGTGACTGCCCAGGAGAGAGACTTCTGGAGCAGGTTAGTATGTGAGTCTGCAGGGTGAGACAGGGATTACTGAATTCCAAGGTGACTGCCCAGGAGAGAGACTTCTGGAACAGGTTAGTAGGTGAGTCTGCAGGGTGAGAAAGGGATTACTGAATTCCAAGGTGACTGCCCAGGAGAGAGGCTCCTGGAACAGGTTAGTATTAAAAGACGGGAGGAGGGGGAGGGCGTGATGTAGGGAAAGTGAAAGTGAAGTCACTCAGTCGTGCCCGACTCTTTGCGACCCCATGGACTGCAGCCTATCAGGCTCCTCCATCCATGGGGTTTTCCAGGCAAGAGTGCTGGAGTGGATTACCTTTGCCTTCTCCAGGGAATCTTCCTGACCCAGGGATCGAACCCATGTCTCCCTCATTGCAGACAGACGCTTTACCGTCTGAGCCACCAGGGAAGCCTGCGACATAGGGAAGTTGTGTTAAATAACAAGAGGAAAAGAGATTGAAAGGCTAAGAGGAAAATGTCAGGGGCACCATTTTCTGGCTATGCTCAGTCCAGAGTCTAAGCAACCTTTTGTCAGGGTAATCGAGTAGGAATTATTTGAAGGGAAATCTATCAGAGGATGACAGAAGACGAGATGGTTGGATGGCATCACCGACTCAATGGACATGAGTTTGAGCAAGCTCCGGGAGATGGTGAAAGACAGGGATGCCTGGCGTGCTGCAGTCTGTGAGGTCCCAAAGAGTCAGATACGACTGAGCAACTGAACAACGATCACCTAATCGCCTAATGGTCAGATGTGACTTTCCATTTTCAAGGACCAGCGACATCTTCCAGAGGAGATGAGGAATAATTAAAATGCAATGGAACTATACTTGACATTTTGTAATAACCTATAAAGAAAAAGAATCTGAGAAAAGAATACATATATAATTGAATCACTTTGCTGTACACCAAAAGCTTGCAATATTGTAAACCAACTGTACTTGAAAAAAAAAAAAAAAAGAATAAATCTACCTGATGTGCACGGACAGAAAAGTTTAGTGTTTTGAAGCACTGCCGTTCTTTTACACCCTCTGTACTCTTGCCTGGAAAATCCCATGGATGGAGGAGCCTGGTGGGCTGCAGTCCATGGGGTCGCTAAGAGTCAGACATGACGGAGCGACTTCACTTTCACTTTTCACTTTCATGCATTGGAGAAGGAAATGGCAACCCACTCCAGTGTTCTTGCCTGGAGAATCCCAGGGATGGGGGAGCCTGGTGTGCTGACGGGGTCGCAGAGTCGGACACGACTGAAGTGATTTAGCAGCAGCAGCAGCAGNTGACGGAGCGACTTCACTTTCACTTTTCACTTTCATGCATTGGAGAAGGAAATGGCAACCCACTCCAGTGTTCTTGCCTGGAGAATCCCAGGGATGGGGGAGCCTGGTGTGCTGACGGGGTCGCAGAGTCGGACACGACTGAAGTGATTTAGCAGCAGCAGCAGCAGGATAGATATAGAGAAGGCAATGGCAATCCACTCCAGTATTCTTGCCTGGAAAATCCCATGGGTGGAGGAGCCTGGTAGGCCGCAGTCCACGAGGTTGATAAGAGTCGGACACGACTGAGCGACTTCACTTTGACTTTTCACTTTCATGCATAGGAGAAGGAAATGGCNTGGAAGAGGGTGTTTGCTATGACCAGTGCATTTTCTTGGCAAAACGCTGTTAGTCTTTGTCCTGCTTCATTCTGCATTCCAAGGCCAAATTTGCCTGTTACTCCAGGTGTTTCTTGACTTCCTACTTTTGCATTCCAGTCCCCTATAATGAAAAGGACAACTTTTTTGGTGTTAGTTCTAAAACTTGTAGGTTTAGAAGACTTCTTGTAGGTCTTCATAAAACCGTTCAACTTCAGCTTCTTCAATGTTACTGGTTGGGGCATAAACTTGTATAACTGTGATATTGAATGGTTTGCCTTGGAGATGAACAGAGATCTAGATATTGTTAATTTCACAGTTACAAGAAAAAAACAGGTTAAAATATAGATGGTTATGAAAATCATTCAGTCTTTAAAAAAGAGGAAATTCTAACACATACTATAAAATGGATGAAACCTAAAGACATTATACTAGGTGAAATAAGCCAGATATTAAAAAATATATATTATATGAATCCTCTTACACAACAATAGAGTAGAGATAAGGAGAGAGGAAATGAAATGGGGGCTGGTGAGACGGGGAAACAGGGAGTTGTTGTTTAATGTGTAAAGTTTCAGTTTTGTGAGATGAAAAAAGTTCTGGAGATGGATGGTGGAGATGATTGCACAACAATGTGAAGATACTTAACACTATCAAAATAGGTACTTAAAAATGGTTACGATGGTAAATTTTCCGTTTGTGTAATTTTCCACAATTAAAAAACATACAGATATTCCAGAATATTCATATATAGATGTACTTAGATGGAATATGTCAGATTTTTCCTCCGTAGTGGAAGAGATAGGAAGTATGAGATTTCTAGATGATTAATGAGAAATTTGGTGCCCCAAAAGATGTGCTTCAAAGACCCAGAGCACTGTCTTATTTTGTTTCTTCCGACAGAACTGTATCACATGAGCTACAATGTGTTGTTCTAACTATCCCTAAGTATGTATTTTCTATTTTCCTTATCAAGGCTTATCCTATTCGGTGAACATTTTCCAAAAGCCTGCAATGCATCAGTTCTGCCCCAGGCAGTGAGTATAGGGTGGTTAGTCTAACAGATTCCTGCCCTCATTGGCCACAAGGGTCCTGAGGAGGGAGACAGCTCATCACGTAGCTAACTTGTGATGAATGTCATGAGACAGAAATTCAAGGGGCAAGGAGCAACCATAACAGACACTGAGGCTTCAGCTGGAAGTCTGGAAAGGCTGCCCTCACTGTGGTAGGTTAAAGGTGGCTGCTAATTCTATGCCCTTCCCCCGCATAGAAAGCAGAGTTATCTACCCTCCCTTTGAATCTGGGCTGGGTTCTGTAACTAGTTTTGACAGGCAGAAATACAGCAGACATGAGGCTGTGTAACTTCTGAGGCTGGACCTAGGAGATCTGCCGTTCCTGCCTTAGTAGTTTGGAATGTTTTCCCCTGGAGGCCAGCCATCACGGACTTAGGACTGACTCCCCTAAGACCACCGTATTGTGAGGAAGTTCAAGTTAGGCCTGAGGATAGAGAGGCACCACTTGGCAGAGCACCCAGGCACCAGCCATGTGAGTGAAGCCTTCTCGAACCTTCCAGCCCAGCTCAGTCAACCCAGCCCAGTCATTAGATGACCCTAGCTGACCCCACATACAGCAGAAGTACTGCACAGAACTTCCTGAATTCCTGCTTCATAGAATCATTCACATTGACACTGCTAGTAAGTGACAGCGCTGGGAGCAAATAAAATCCTTGTTTCCAACCACTATGTTTTGGGTAGTTTGTTACACAGCTGCAGCTAACCACAACATTGAGGAGGTGTCCTTTGAAATAGAATGGATGTTTCACCTTTAACACATGAACAAGTTTTCTAATATTGTACCATGGCAGTGGTTTTTAAATTGTGTTTACAGAACCATTTTCAGGGGACCTCCCTGGCGGTTCAGTGGTTAAGACTCCACACTTCCAATGACGAGGGCACAGGTTAAATCCCTCGTTGGGGAACTAAGATCCCATGTGCAGTGGGGCACGGTTTAAATAAATAAATGACCCATTTTCAGATCCGTGGGGAAAGAGGAAGGGGCCTGGCAGTTCACAGTAGGGTAGGGTTTAAAGACAAGAAGTGAAGTAGTAGTTACTCAAGCAATGGAGACTTGTCTTTTTCTGAGACCTATGGGTCCAAAGTTGATGGGCTGAGTTTGCAACATCTGAAAGCAGAAAGATTTGAGAGTTGTTCACAAGGAAATAAATAAAGTTTCCTGATTTTGTGTGACCAGGCTGCCTATAAACCTGTAAGCTTCTCATCCCACCTGGTACCTCTCCTGGTCTCTGGTGTCCAGCCCTGCAACTTGAATTCTGGGTACTGCCATTCGGCAGTGGTGGTGGTTGTGGTTTAGTTGCTAAGTCATGTCTGGCTCTTGCGATCCCATGGACTGCAGCATGCCAGGCTCCTCTGGGATTTCCCAGGCAGGAGTACTAGAGTGGGTTGCCATTTCCTTCTCCAGGGGATCTTCCCAACCCAGGGATTGAACCTGGGTCTCCTGCACTGCAGGCAGGTTCTTTACCGACTGCCACCAAGAAAGCCTAGTTGCTATGTGACCACCCTCTAAAAGCCTAGCTGCAGCGGAACATTGTTGTCTACCAAGGGAAGAATTTCCCAGAAGGCCTGATGTTTGCTTCTGCTGGGCCACCAGCCACGGACCTGCAGGGCTCTGGGCCCTCCAGAAGGCAGCCCTGGCTGGCCAGGCCTTGCCTCTCTATCTGCCTCAGGAGCTCCTTTCTGACAGCGCGGGGAGTGACCCCTGTGACAAGAGAAGGGCCTTCTTACCTGTACTGCAAATCTTTCGCTAAGAAAGGCCTACATCCTACGGACAACCTCTCTAGTCATGGGTGAACACGTTCTTTCAGATAAGGCCTTCCTTAAGCAAGTGGGAGAAAGAAAGGGCAGCACTTGAACTGCTGCTGATTGGGCACAATGGCCTTTTCTGAAATGATCACTCTGTTTGTTGATGGAACTCATCTTTGTGTACATTACATGTTTTGTGTGTGGTGTTGAGCACAGAGGCCTTCATTATGAGTCCAAAGAGGTAAGTTCTCCTTTTCATATGAGCTGGAACTCTTGCAACACGCTGCTTCATTAGTCAAAGTTTTCAGACCTCAGTTTCTGTCTCCTTCACTGGACTGAGAAGGACTCGAGGGCAGGGAATGTCCCGGTCTTCTTTGTACCTCTAGCATCTAGCACAGGGCCAAGACGATTTGAGGGCAGGAAGATGGAGGAAGGAGGAGAAGAAAGAAGGAGAGGGTCTACCATGTAGCACCTGTCACTGGGTCGCCATGTGGAGTAAAACAGTTCTCAGGGTTTGTAGAAAGGCACAGGGTAGGGTGAGGTGGCAAGTTTTTAGGAGGAAGTGGGGCTGTAGCGGGGGGTGGGGGCTTCTTTTGCATAAAGGGCACAGAAAATAGAATGGACACGGGCAGACAAATGAATGCCTTGGCAACCCTCCCCTGCTCCTCCCAGAGCAACTGATACCGGAGGATGACAGAGCAGCGGCCCAAGAGGGTGGCCGTCTACCGTGGCTCTGGCCGGCTGCCTGCTTTTCAGTTACCTCTGTGGATCGCACGAGGCTGAGGGCATCAGAGGAGCCCCCGACACAAGTGTGTATTTGCCACTTTGCATTTTGTGCCCCCAGGCTCACCTGATGGCTGTTCTTCGGTGTCCTCAGTTCTTCTGACCTTCTCAGTGTGAACTCTCATCTTAGAAAGTACCCAATTTCAACTGAGAGCGTGAGCTGCAGAGGGCAGAGGAGGAGGTAATAAGCTCTCCCTCCCACCCTGCTTCTTGCCAACAGCTTCAGTTTTGAAGAAGGCATTATTTTTAGAATTCCTTCTTGCTTTCATCTGTACCCTGAGTGATTAACTCTCTAGTGACTCCATAACATTAACCCCTGCTTCCTCTTCCAATTGTTTCTGGGGAAGCAAGAAGCAAAAATGTACTTTCAACCCAAACAGAAATCAGACTTTTGATTTTTTTTCATCTTTTTCAATCTGCCTCATACCACCCACCCCTAGTTCTCCATCTTCTGCCTCCACCTCCACTCCTCTTACTAAAATCATCTCCTTTAGGTTCGCAGAACAGTGGCTTGTTTGGGAGAAGCTTGTGAGATAAACCTTTGATTATATTTAAAGCCCAGTCATGAAAATGCAGAGGCAGATGAAGTCAANCTCCCCCTATGCCTCTGTGATAGTGACTCTCAGGTCCTGGAACCTGCGCCCTCCCCCTCACACCTCCAAGCTTTTATTTTTCCCGCTCCCTTTGCCTTCATGTCTGCCTGACACTGACCCATCCCTCCACCTTTAGCTCAGTGTCACCTCTCCCTGAGATTCTTCCTGGACTATCTCTTTGCTCGAATCAGGATTGGTACCTCACCAGTTTGTTCCCACACATGCTCTACTACAGTGTTGCTGCTAACTCGCTTCGGTCGTGTCCGACCCTGTGCGGCCCCATAGACGGCAGCCCACCAGGCTCCCCCGTCCCTGGGATTCTCCAGGCAAGAACAATGGAGTGGGTTGCCATTTCCTTCTCCAGTGCATAAAAGTGAAAAGTGTTAGACAGAATCAAGAGTCTGCCTTCCCTGCTTAGTTTCTTTTATAGTAGCAAAAATTCCTGTCTCAAGCAGATGTCTGCTGTACATTTGATGAGTGAATTTTTTAAAATATTTGTTTATTTGGCCGCTCTAGATCTTAGTTACCCGCTCTAGTGGTCTTGCCTGGAGAATCCCAGGGACAGGGGAGCCCGGTGGGCTGCCGTCTATGGGGTCGCACAGAGTCAGACACGACTGAAGTGACTTAGCAGCAGCAGCAGATCTTAATTGCAGGATATGAGATCTAGTCCCCTGACCAAGGGTGGAATCCAGCCCCCTGCATTGGGAGCCAACAGTCTTGACCACTGGACCACCAAGAAAGTTCCAATGAATGAACTGTTTAATCAGGGTTTGTTGCTCATCTTGTTTGTAGCCCACCTTTGCTCATTCACTTATGTGCCTAGATGCTGCTGCTGCTGCTGAGTCACTTCAGTCGTGTCCGACTCTGTGTGACCCCATAGGCGGCAGCCCACCAGGCTCCCCTCTCCCTGGGATTCTCCAGGCAAGAACACTGGAGTGGGTTGCCATTTCCTTCTCCAGTGCATGAAAGGGAAAAGTGAAAGTGAAGTTGCTCAGTCGTGTTTGACTTGCAGCGACCCCCGGGACTGCAACCTACGTGGCTCCTCTGTCCATGGGATTTTCCAGGCAAGGGTACTGGAGTGGGGTGAGGTCAAATAAATCCTCAAATAAATCTTACATAGTTTGCTTGATTAAAAGTTTTTTCCTGATAGTCATTTGGCAACCTGAAAATTAGTATGGGAAGTACTGATAGTTACTGACAGACTGCCTTTGTTTATCTGTGAATCATTTATTTAACCTGTGAATTGAATGCTTTAATTATTCTACTTGGGATAATAATACCTAAAATGATGACGATGCATATTAATTATGGGTGTACACTAAATCTCCTCTTTTGTTCCAATTGCAACTCCAAAATTTATCTTCTTCCCAACTCTGCCCACCCCCAATAAACACACACACACACACACACAGAGTCCCCTAGAGCCACCTTACCAGCTTTGGTTTTTATTAGAGTCCCTTATGACAGATGTTACCACAGTTCCAGAGTCATAATGAATCTTGTAAAAGAAAGTTATAGAAAATGATGAAAAAAAGACCCACTCAGTTGGCATATGAAGCTTCCCTTTGACTTCTTCAAACAAAACAAGAAACCAAGAGTGAAAATCGTCAAAGAAGACAAAACTTGGCATATTCTCCCAACACCATTAAGGCCTTCACACCCATTTATGTGGATCTGAGTACAAAGTCAGTTTTGCAAGTCAGCTGTTAAGAGAGAAGAGTTATTTTAGAAAGATCATCCCAGGAAGCTTATTTATACTCTCTTTGAAGTAATGAGTCCAATGAACTCTTGAACTGGAGACTTGAAGTCCCTAATTTTGCCTGTCACTTGGAAAAGTAAGCAACTTAAGTGGATGACAATATTATTAGCTGGACTTTTGACCTGTTTTGGTAAACACCAGATAAAACGCTTTAAGGGTGGTGTTTGAAAGTCTAATTAGACAACATTAAAAATCAAGGTCTTACTAGCAAGTATAGCTCTTATTTTCAAACAGACATGAAGGACTGTTAGAACATTTTAGCCAACAATTCTGTGTTTTTTCAGAAAATGAGGTTACAGATATGGCATAGTATTCGGCATATAAGTTTTTTCCAGGGGTGTAATAACCGTGTTATTAGGGACTTCACTGGTGGTCTAGTGGCTAAAACTCCAGACTCCCAGGGAATTAGATCCCCCACGCTGTAACTAAAGATCTTCCGTGCAGCAAGCAACTAAGACGCTGTGCAGCTGGCTCCAAGGTGGCTCATATAGAAGATAATGTACCCAAGTCATTCACCACTTCAACCTTTCTGCAGCATCTTCCCTGTTGCCAGAACTCTGATTTTGTTCAAGGGTGGCCCAGACCCCAGATGGCTTAGTGAAGGTCTCCGAAGGTCTCTCACCCTCAAGTGGAAACCCTTGAGAGCCAATCACTGCTTCTGCCTCCTTCTGGCCTCACTGGTGACTGGTTCAGGCATGGACAGGTACTGCAGCTCTAAGCAATGGGGGTGGTCGGTTGAGAGACTTCTGGGAAATCACATGTCATGTTTGCATGTAGTGCCATGGATGCCATGGCATCTTTTGAAGATGAGAAAGCTGAACTGATGGGCGGAGCAGCTGTATAGATATTTAGACGAATCATCTGGGTCCTTGGTGACGTAGCTGAGGTGCTTGATCAGCCTCGGGACCCTGCTACTTCTTGAATTCTGGCCATGTGAGGTAAAAGCTTTTGTCTTATGGTTTGAATCAGAGACCAAAAGTATCTTACTGTAGCTCATGCCTGCCCCCAGGAGAAGCAAGGAGGAAACCCCCAGCTTTAGAGTCACGAGGACTTGGTTTCCACTCTCACTTCCTATAAGTTGTTACTGAGGAACAAATTATCTCAAAACTTAGCGACTTAAAAACACCAACCATGTATTATCTTTGGCAAATTTGCAAGTGGCTTGGATGGATAGCTCTGGTTTAGATTTCCTCCTCTTGTGAGACCACAAGACACATGGACACGGGTTTTTATTGTAGTTTCCACAAGAAGGAACAGGCAGCTAAGGTAAGCAGGCTTACCTGTGACATGTCCTGCATACCAGTCCTGATTCAGGGTGAGAGAAGACTACACAAAGGTGTGAACACCCAAGAGGCGAGGATCATCTGGACCGTCCTGGAGGCTGGTTAGTCACCACATGTTTCAGAAGTAGATTAACCTCCGCGTCTCAGTTTCTTCAGCTGAAAAAGATGGTAATAATGTATTAGTCACACTTCTTGGCTGCAAGTGTTAGAAGATGACTCTGCCTTACTTAGGCAAAAGGGGGAATTTATTGGTTGAATTTGGGGCAACTCACATAGTAGAAAGGAGGCTCACATACTGAGGCTCATAAAATGCACAGAAATCAAGGGAGGTCTGGGAACAAGCAGTATCAAGCAAAACTGAAGCCTCAGGATATGTTTGGTTGGGAAACTGGGATTGACATCATCTCCACTGCACCCTGAGCGTTGTTATCAGAGCTGAATTCTCTGCACCACCCCTGCTGCTCTGGGCTTCTCAGGTGGTGCTAATGATAAAGAACCCTCGTGCCAATCAGGAAACATAAGGGATACAGCTTCCATCCCTGGGTCAGGAAGATCCCTCAGAGGAGAGCATGACACCTATATTCTTGCCTGGAGAATCCCCTTGGAAAGAGGAGCCTGGCGGGCTACAGTCCACTGGGTTGTAATGAGTCAGGTGTGACTGAAGCGACTTAGCCCGCTGCCACTCTGAGTAACTCTCAACTGCTTCTGTGTCCAGAAAGTTCCACAGTACAGGGACTTCCTGTCCCCTCTGCTTCCAAGAATTCAACAAATGTCCACGGCAAAGATCAGCCTCCTGGGATTCTCATTAAACAAGAGTATGCGTCTTTGGGAAACTGAGAGTGATCAGTGTTGTTGGCTATTTAACTGAAGGGGGAAAGCAGGCGCAGAATGGGTTTAGAGATTTCAAGTTTAGAGTGACCTCATCTTAGACCCTGCAGCACCTTGGCAACATTTCCAGACACACTGATGGTTTCTGATCGCACCCTCCTCCCACCCCTGCTCTCCTATGCATATGCAAATTTTAAATTGCTGAGCTTGATGGGGAAGGACAGAGAAGCCTGGCGTGCTGCAGTTCTTGGAGTTGCAAAGAGTTGGACACCACTGAGCGACTAAACCACAGCAGCAATGTGAATCCAACTGCCCTCTGATCTGGCTGCCCTGTGACCATAGTTGGAGGCAAGAGAATAAACTGTGACCAACTGAGGAAAGTAAGGGGAAGGTTTCCTGTCCAAATTGCAGCTGGGCCCGTGGAGCCTTGACATGAACCACGGTTAATCTCTCTGTCAAGTGATGGTGCTTTCTCTTGTTATTATCTTTGCTTCTATCTCAGTTTGAGTTGTCAGGGCACGACAAGACACCTCTTCCCAGAGAGCTTTGTTAGCGTTGGCATGGCTCTTCCTGTTCTGACTCACTTCTTTTGTTCAGTGTTTCCTGCCTTGGGTCTGAAGGCACTGAGGCTATCATATGTAACTTGTCAGGGACTCTCAAGATCAGCACACTTGAGAATCACCAAATGGTGGTGGTTTAGTCACTCAGTCATGTCTGACTCTTGTGACCCTGTGGACCATAGGCCGCCAGGCTCCTCTGTCTCTGGAATTTCCCAGGCAAGACTACTGAAGTGGGTTGCCATTTCCTTCTCCAGGGGATCCTCTCAACCCAGGGATCAAATATGGGTCTCAAGCATTTCAGGTGGATTCTTTACTGCCTGAACCACCAGGGAATCATCAAGAGGGCTTGCTAAACATAGACTGCTAGGCCCTGTCTCCAGAGTCTCTGGCTCAGTATGTCTGGGGTGGGGCCCAAGAACGTGCATTGTTAGTAAGAGGCCACGTGGGGCTGATTCAGCCCATCTGGGGCGCACTTTAACGGCTGACTTGGGTGACTTGACGCTGGTGCTGGGCTGCTTTGTAAGCTTCTCATACTCTCCCCAGTAATTAATTGCCTTTCATAATGAAAGCCAACACAACACTCACAGAGCAAAATTCTATGAGACTCAGAGATAAATAGTGAAACCTGATTTCAGTTAGAAAGACATTTGACTGCATGGATCAGAAACTTGACCACAGAAAAGCTTAACCCAGTAGCAGCTTCTTATTTTCCCACATTCTCCAGTAGGCCAGAAGCTGCCCAAAGCTGATGAGATGATTCCACATGATCAGTGGCTCAGGCTCTTGCTAACTTTCTTCTCTGCCACCCTTGGTAAATGGCTATTGGCCTCATGGTCACAAGATGGCTGCTGGAACTCCAGGTATTGCCTCTATACTCTAGGCAGGAAGAAGATGAAAGATAAAGAGTATATGCATGTGGGAAATTTTCTGGCAGTCTCTCTTTAGACTCTGTTCCCATCTCATTGGCTGGAACTGTGTCTATGGTCACACTTAACTTCAAAGGAGCTTAAGAAATCAAATAATTTTAGTTCAATACTTATTGACCCCAATAAAATGAGGAAAAAAAGGTAATCAGCAGTCTGTTTCAGCATTCACTTGGTTGACTCCCAAAGGATCCCACATTGTGTATTCAGGCTCATTCCACATACTGAGTTAAACCAACTATGCAATAGCTGAAGGGCCAAAGCGGGGTATCCCTACATGAGAATTTCTCATTGCAGGTAAACAGGTGTGATATGAAAGGGTAAACTGGTTAGATATGAGAGGGTTAGAACTGGTTTCTTTTTACAACACTTTGTGAAGTTTTACTATGCTTATGCATATATTGATTTTACAAGACAAGGCTAAACATGCTGGGCTTCCCAAGCTATTTGACAGCAGAAGCTTTAAACAATTTTCCTGGAGTATCTCCCTGAACTAATTTCCATGGGTCTTTTGCCAGGAAACCGTGATTTATACAGAATCAATTGTAGGTTTATTTTTAGAGCACCTCTATGGAGAAGAGGTTGCTTAAGGAAGAGGAACTAAAACGCCTCTTGATGAAAATGAAAGAGGAGAGTGAAAAAGTTGGCTTAAAGCTCAACATTCAGAAAACTAAGATCATGGCATCTGGTTCCATTACTTCATGGGAAATAGATGGGGAAACAGTGGAAACAGTGTCAGACTTTATTTCTTTAGGCTCCCAAATCACTGCAGATGGTGATTGCAGCCATGAAATTAAAAGACGCTTACTCCTTGGAAGATAAGTTATGACCAACCTAGATAGCATATTGAAAAGCAGAGACATTACTTTGCCAACAAAGGTCCATCTAGTCAAGGCTATGGTTTTTCCAGTAGTCATGTATGGATGTGAGAGTTGGACCATAAAGAATGCTGATTGCTGAAGATTTGATGCTTTTGAACTGTGGTGTTGGAGAAGACTCTTGAGAGTTCCTTGGACTGCAAGGAGATCCAATCAGTCCATCCTAAAGGAGATCAGTCCTGGGTGTTCATGGGAAGGACTGATGCCGAAGCTGAAATTCCAATACTTTGGCCACCTGCTGTGAAGAGCTGACTCATTGGAAAAGACCCTGATGGGGGAAAGATTGAGGGCAGGAGGAGAAAGGGACGACAGAGGATGAGATGGCTGGATGGTATCACCGACTCGATGGACATGGGTTTGGGTGGATTGTGGCAGTTGGTGATGGACAGGGAGGACTGGTGAGCTGCAATTCATGGGGTCGCAAAGAGTCGGACACGACTGAGCTACTGAGCTGAACTGAACTGATGCAGAAGAAGCAAGTATGCTCTTCTAGAACCCGTGGAATAGTCTTATTTTTTCTAAGGGGAAGGAAATGAAAATAGGAGCAGTTGGTGTGTCAGGACGTGGGATGTGGTGTTGGTCTGGAAACTGCGTGAACTTGACAAGGGCTTGCCCTCCCTGAAGTTCCCGCTCTTGTGTGCAGAATGTGATCTGTAGGCTGTCACTAGGCTGCATCCCAACAAACTAAAAATCTGCAACTTCACAGCTCTTAGAAACATTAGGGAAGGATGTCTAGATAAATCTTTGCTAATGGGAGATGGAGGCTTAAGAAAGAAAAAGGCTTAAGCCAGAAAAGTCTTTTAAAAGTCAAGAAGAGTTTTAAGAGAAAAAAAATGCCTTACTGACTGTGAAGAATGGCAAATGTTTCCCATGGCTGCCTAAAAATCACCAGAAACTTCATGGCTTATAAATAATAACAAGGAACTTCCCTTGTGGTCAGGTGGCTAAGACTCTGGACTCCCAGTGCAGTGGGCCTAGGTTTCATCCCTGGTCAGGGAACTAGATTTCTCATGCCTAGCTCAGCCAAACAAATAAAATAAATTTAAAAATAGTAACAAACTTAATTATATTCTAGTCCTGGAGGTCATAGCTCTGACATGGGTCTTACAGGACTCAGCAAAGTTGTCAGCAAGATTGTGTCCCTTTCTGGAGGCCCTGGAAGAGAATTCACTTTGTGCATTTTCCAGTTTCTAAAGGCTGCCCACATTCCTTGGCTTGTGGCCCTCTTCCTCCATTTTCAAAACCAGCAACACTGCATCTCAGTGACTATGCTCTCTGTCACATCTTCCTCTCTGACCACAACTGGAAGAGGGTCTCCCCTTTTAAAGAACTGTGTGATTACTACATGTGTCTAGGTTGGGCCCAGCTAGACACTCCAGGATTACTCCCCCTCTCAAGGTCCCTAACTTAACCACATCTTCTGAGTCCCCTTTTTCGTGTAAGGTAATGCATTACAAGTTCCAGGGATGAGTGTGTGGACATTTTTGGGAGTCGGGGGGTGGGCATTATTCTGCCTACCACATGGATGAAATCTATTGTTTAAAGAAGTGTATGGGTTGAGAAACTAAAGGAGGTCACAAAAAAATTGAAATTAGGCTTAATTTGTGGGGTACAAAGAGGTAGAGAGAGTTGATGTGAAAAAAAAAATCCAAGAAAGAAGATAAGTTACAACATGAATAAAAATAGGACAATGCTAGTTAACAGTGTTAGAAGCATTGAGCAGAGGGGAGGCTTAGTGTAAGATTACTTTTCCTCTGTTGTGAATCACCCTTTCACAAAACGGAACTAAGTACCTAAAACTCACACCATTTGCAAAGCAAGCCTGTATTATTAATAGCATTAAGTTAGTCTTGCAGAGCCTTGCTTGGCTTTTAGGGGTGGAAGGTCACTGAGGAGGGTCTGAAGTCATCACAGAGCCCCAGACAGCATTTGAAAGAATTTTTAGGAAACCAGGGAGATGAGGGCAGCCTTGACTGTGTTTAGTGGCTTCAGGCTGTGGAATGGAAAGGTACATGGCATTTACTTCCAAGTTGAGAGTGGGCTTATGACTAAGGGTGGCTGACATGTCAGTCCATCAAGGATCAGTAAAATGGGAAGAACTGAACTCCAACAGAGGGATCCGAGTGCAGGGTGTGCAAGGAGGCTAGCTCAGCCTTGGCACTGTTGGCATTGGGGACTGTGCTGTAGGAAGGTTGGCTGCATCCTTGCATTCTACCCATCCAATGCTAGCAGCACCCTTTCCTCAGGTTGTCATAACCAAAAATGTCCCCAGGCATTGCCACATGTCCCTCGGGGGGCAACAGTGCCATAGTGGAGAACCACTGGCGTAGACTGGGAAAGGGAGAAGTGGTAAGCCAGTAGGTGAAGCCCAAGAGCCTGCATATGTACAATGAAGTGTTGTCGCTCAGTCATGTCCCACTCTCTGTGACCCCCATGGACTGCAGCCCACCAGGCTCCTTTGTCCTTGTAATTTTCCAGGCAAGAATACTGAAGTGGATTGCCTTGTCCTCCTCCAGGGGATTTTCCCAACCCAAGGATCAAATCCACACCCCCTGCATTAGCAGGCAGATTCTTTACCCCTGAGCCACCAAGGAAGCCTACAGTGAAATACCACTCAGCTGTAAAAGAAGAATAAAATAATGCCATTTGTAGCAACATGAATGGACCTAGAGATGATCATATTCACTGAAGTAAGCCAGACAGAGAAAGACAAATATCATATGACGTTACTTACCTGTAGAATCTAAAAGAAAGGGTACAAATGAACTTATCTACTAAACAGAAATAGATTTACAGATATGGAAAATAAACTTACGGTTACCAGAGGGTAAGTGGGGAGTAATAAATTGGAAGATTAGAATTGACATAAATACATTACTATGTATAAAAGTAGCTAACCAATAAGGACCTACTGTATAGCCCAGGGAACTCTACTCAATACCCTGTAAAGGCCTATATGGGAAAATAATCTAAAAAGTGGATATCTACATATGCATAGCTTATTCACTTTGCTGTACACCTGTAACACAACCCTGGAAATCAACTCTACCCTGAATGAAAGATTGAAAGAAAAAAAAAAAAAACGCATTTAGAGAACTTAGGCTGCAGTACACTCTGCGAGGGAGCCTTTCCCAGGACCTCTGGCTGGAGCTCGTGGGCTGGTAGGAGCCTCCAGGAGCGTCCAGCTGGTGTGCACATTGGCCTCTAAGTTGGCCTCCAGGTCAGGAGAGCTCAGGATCATTTGTTCAGGGGTGGCACTCTGGCTGTTGTTCATTTGTTATGGAAGCACAGGTTTCAAAAGGCAACTCACCTGGGCAGGTGACAGGCTTGTATGCAGTATAAACAGCTTGGGAGCTATTATCTTATTTTACTTCATCTAGGCTAAATGCCAGCCCCGTCTGACTCCAGGTTTGTAGAGGAGGGAGAGGAGGACAGGGGAGGCTCTAGATGGAAGCTTCCAGACGGGCTGCCTCAAGCCGACACAGATGAGTTTGTCAAGATCAAAAAGAATGCATCCTTGGTGGGTGCATTAGAAAAGAGTGTCCCTCTGGGCTGGTCAGGAGCAGGGCTAGGGGACCAGCTGGTATATGATCTGCAGCCCTGACCCCTCTCAGCGGGGGGCCCAGCCAACAGCTGCCCCATCATGGGGAAGCCGAGCTCCACCTCCCACTCTGCATCCCACATGTCCCAGGAGACTGACCTTCACACGTGAAAACCTTGGGACTCAGATGCGACACTGGGAAGCCTCCAGCTAGGAGAGATCCTCAACGGTATACCAGCAGAATTAGGATTTCTAACAACACATGGTCGGAAACTAAGGCAATGATTCTGCAGGAGTGAGTGAATGTAGTTTAGAAATAAGGAAAGAGATAGAAGAGGCTGTATATGAGCCTGTCTGTTTATAACTTTAGGACCTAGGTGATGAGGAGGCTGCAGAAGTGAGTGAAAGTGGTGCACTTAAAACAAATAATTTGTTTTAATTGAAGACTAATTATTTTACAATATTGTGGTGGTTTTCGCCATACATTGACATGAATCAGCCACAGGTGTACATGTGTCCCCCATCCCGATCCTCCCTCTCACCTCCCATCCCTCAGGGTTGTCCCAGGGCACCAGCTTTTTTGCCCTGTTTCATGCATCAAACTTGGACTGGTCATCTATTTCACATATGGATTCAATGCTATTCTCTGAAATCATCCCACCGTCGCCTTCTCCCACAGAGTCCAAAAGCCTGTTCGTTGTGTATGCCTCTTTTGTTGTCTTGCATATAAGATTGTCGTTACCATCTTTCTAAATTCTCTCTATATATGCGTTAATATACTGTATTGGTGTTTTTCTTTCTGACTTACTACATTCTGTATAAGACGGTGCACTTTTATGAGTGAGGGCAGACCACTGAGGGTGCTCCTGAGTTTCAAGTTCCGATGGTCCGAGTTTAAGAGATGCTGTTCGCCAAAGCTACCCATGGTCTGCTGTGTGCATTCTGTGAATTTCGTTCGATGAGCCTGGAAAACCAGGAGTGCTAATCCTCTTCTTGGATGAGTGAGGTATCATTCCGACAAAGGTCTGGAGAAGTGAAGTGAAGTGAAGTGAATTCATTCAGTCGTGTCCGACTCTTTGCGACCTCATGGACTAGACATTCTAAATCAAGAAAACTCTCAGTAAGTGCAGAGGCTTCCCCGTGTTATAGATGGAGACTTAGAGGCACAGTCAGGCCAGCTACCAACACTTGTAGGGCCTGGGGTAAGAGAGGACAAAGGTTCTTTATGAGACAAACAAAGGAGACAGCGGGAGAAGGTGGGGAGGCCAGAGGTTAGAGTGATGCAACCACAAGCCAAGGAAAGCTGGCAGCCATCGGGAGCTGGTTGAGCAAGAAAGAATTCTCCCCTGGAGACAAGCAGCAGAGGCAGCACCGCCCTGCCCATACCTGACTGCAGACTTCTGACCCCAGCACTGGGAGAGGATGCTCTCTATTGTTTCAAGTCACCACATTTGTAGTAATTTCTCATGACAGCCCCAGGAAATCAGGGCCCATTACAATAATTACTAATCACTTGAGCATTTCTTTGGCCTGTTATGTGCCAGGCAGTCTGCTAAAGAGATATTTTTTTAAACCAGCATTATCTCACTTAAGCTTCATAAGGTATGTGCTTTTATTATCCCCATTTTACAGATGAGGAAAGTGAGGTTCAAACAGGCAAAGTAGCTTGCCAAAGGCTGCATGGGTTATAAGCTAGGTTTGGACCCAGTTCTGACTGACTCCTAAGTTGTCCTTTAAGCATTCGAGGAACCCTCCTTGCCTGGTTCATCCAGCTGTCCTGGAGACAAGGCCCTCATCTGGTGGATCCTGTTGAGTGTCACGCATTCTCCACCCACCCCCCACCCTGACTCCTTACTTTAAAAGAGGCTCAATTCTTTTAGTGCCCTCTCCCCGAACCCTAACCCTCTCCCGAAGCTCTTTGTTGCCACCCCAAAGTGGGGTGTAGATTACAGCCAACTATTCAGCAATATGTGAACCGTGAACTTCCTGATGTTCAAGCTAGTTTTAGAAAAGGCAGAGGAACCAGAGATCAAATTGCCAACATCCACTGGATCATGGAAAAAGCAAAAGAGTTCCAGAAAAACATCTATTTCTGCTTTATTGACTATGCCAAAGTCTTTGTGTGGANAGTCGTACTCTCAACAATGGCTAGTTTCTTTTCAACTTTTGTAAATTAAAAAAAAATTGTTTTTATTTGGCTGCATCATATCTTCATTGCGGGCATGCAGACCTCTTGGAATCTTCCTATACCAGGGACTGAACCCACATTCCCTCCACTGTAAGGCAGATTCTTCACCACTGAGCCACCAGGGAAGTCCACTTTTCAACTCTTTCGATTCAACCAAGTATCCTACCCAAGAACTTCCTCTCCTTTGTGATAGGACTGTTAAAGCAACTAGTCAAGGAACTAATAGTAAAACAACAGCTGATCTTTAGAGAGACCAGTGGTATGGCCTGAAGGTAACAGATAACTCAGAGTCCACGCTTTGCTGGATGTGGCTCCATGAGCTTTGTATACTTTGTTCATCTATTTAACCCCTGAAATGAGCCTGTAAGGTAGGTACTGACTTTATCCCAATCGGGTAGATGGGAACACTGAGGCCAAGTTAAAGCAATTTGCCTAAAGGTCATACAGATAGGATTCCAGCCAGGCAATGTGGCCTCCAAGCTGTGCTTCCCACGTTAGGCTACACTTCCTTTCCTGTAAATGGCAAGGCTGCTCAGAAGGGTAACTGGGAATCCTCCCTTTTCCATACGGGTGCGTGAACTTGCCCTTCCACTTCCAGACAGACGAGAGAAAAGGGTGGAAACCGTCTGGCCTACTCTGCCCTCTNACCTCCAAGCTGTGCTTCCCACGTTAGGCTACACTTCCTTTCCTGTAAATGGCAAGGCTGCTCAGAAGGGTAACTGGGAATCCTCCCTTTTCCATACGGGTGCGTGAACTTGCCCTTCCACTTCCAGACAGACGAGAGAAAAGGGTGGAAACCGTCTGGCCTACTCTGCCCTCTGACCCACTCACTTCTCTAAAAGGAAGAGGGCGACTTTCTGGTTGCTAAAGTTGGAGATACGATTGAGCATTGTAAGCATCAGGGCACAACCTGACACAGAAAGGGAGCTTGTCGCTAAAGGTGAGTAAATTGCAGGGCTGATACTCAAAACATCTTAATCATCAGTTCAGCACCACACCAACAGACTAGGGCAGCCACAACCAGTGAGCTGAAGCTGACCATGGTGTGTCAACAGGGTATTCGGAGAGTCCTACTGTGGTCTTTGTGTCACCAGCCAGCCTCCTCAGTGACAGATAAAGGATGCGGATTTCCACCAGTCTGGTTTTGCTGTCTTTTCAGTTTGTTCTGGACTCAGAGGGGAAGGACAAGGATATAAGTAATCATTACCACCAAACCCCAACAGTCCCTCTGCACTTTTCAAATGATATTCCCAATACTAAATTCAGTTTCTGATGACATTTTGAAGGTGATATTGACAAACCAGAACACACTCAAAACCAGGGTCAGGCCTGCACTAGTAACTGTGTGGTATGAAGTGGAGGAAGGGACAGTAGGCTGTTCATTCCCTCACTTCTATCATGGGTATGGATGGACTCAGTAAGTCAGACTGGGGAAGGCGTGGGGGGTGGGGGTGTGTGGCATGGGGCAGGACCTGGGACGTGAAATGGTCTTTGGCAAAGAAACTGACAGAGGTGGGCCCTTGTTACTCTAAACTGGGAGTCACAGAACTACAGCCACAGGTCTTCTGTTTTGCAAATAAAGTTCTACTGGAACAAAGCTAGGGCCCACTATTTACCTATTATCTGTGTAATTACCTACGTAGAGGGCTGCTTTTGAGCTCTACAAAAGGTGGTTGAGCGGTGTGGTCTACAAAGCCTAAGACAGGTAGTAGCTGGCTCTTTCCAGAAAAGATGTGCAGACTTCTGGTCTAGATCTAGGAAAGTAATTCTAACAGCCTGGGGAAAGGAAGGGGGAGGGGAAGGGAAGGAAGAAAAAGGAGTGGGCTCAGAGCTGGGGTCTTCAGTATGGAAACCGGGGAAGGCTTAGAGGAAGGAACTGGGATGCAGCCACCACCATGCCGGATCCCTCCTAACGTGAGCTGAGCCACAGTATGACCTTCCAAATTGAATTATTTACATCATTTCTTTGGGTGACTTCCTAGATGGTGAAGAAAGCAGGCTTTTCTCCAGTCTTTCAGAATTAGCAGCATATTAACAATGTAAATCCAAGCACAGGTAATCAAAAATGTTTTAATGATTAATTTTAGACATTATTTAACATTGTGGATATATCCAGATGAGCTTAAGCACACTTTGACAGCACACTATTGAATGTTATAGTTTCTGTGTTGAAATATGTAAAGACATTCTCAAACTAGTACCTAGGAAGACATACATTTACAAATATACACATTCTAGATTTGATAAGGTAAATGTAAACAGATGCCGTGACTCCTTCCAAACAGAAAACCCACAAGACTAATTAAGAGAACCCAACTGGCTCCCTGTAATATGAATGTGCAAAATTAAAGCATGATAAACTGATATTTACATAAATATCAAACCATTCATTTACACATTGTCAATGACCTTCTCAGATGTGTCACGAGTGGTTCAATGAATGTATTTTTCCTCCAGTGGAGAAGGTACTCAGAGGCTAAATTCCAACACTTTAAAATGACATACACACAAAACAGTCCTTTTCTGTTTGACCACTGCTTCTAGGGTATGAGACATGATTTTATGACAAGCAGTCTTATTTTTAAACAAGCATTTCTAAACAAATCTTTAGAGTTGGAGCAGGAGAAAAAAACCTTACAGGTGCTATTAGATTCACATTAACCAAGCCATCTCTACTCATTTCTCCAGTTTTCTCATACTGCAGCTATCTGTTTAATTTTACCTTGAATTTTTCTAAGGTCCTTCCCGCCCCACCCTCCCCCATTCATTAAGCTAGGCACATTTTCAAAGGAAGTTTGTGTCAAAACAGATAGATAGCAGTCGAGAAATCAATCCAAATTTGGACCCTGGCAACCAGTCCCCCCACTGCTCATCTATGGGCCTCTGTCAAATGGTTAACTATTTAGTCATGTCTCTTGAAAAGTATATATCTTCTCTAAGTGGAAAGCAAAATGGGCTTTGTTTCCTGTATAAAAACACTTATACTTCTGAAATTTAAAACGGCCTACTCATCCTATACACTTCCTGAAATCTTGAAGACAAAGAATATATATTTAAGTTTCATCAAGACTGCTTTAGCTCCTCCCTCCCTTTTTACATTATTAATAGTGGCACTCAAAATAAAAAAATAAGATCTGTTAAAAAGTTAAACTGACTGTTCCACTAGATCTGAACCTGCCTGATTTAAAGCCAACATTACAAAAACCGAAGGTGCCGATTTCACACAGACAAGTCACCTGAAGTCCTGTGTCACACGTTAAATTTCATAAATCATGGTTGTTGATTTTTCTGAACGGAGCTATTAGAAATGAACAAAAACTTGAAACATACCCTAATTGAACTAATAAGCTTTGGGCCCTGCTTTTTCAATTTTAAGGCATGTGTGTTTCTCTACTGTAACAACATTATAGAAATTTACAATCACATGCATGATCTACAGTTAAAAAGAAAGTTTGGATTACAGTGTTATTAAATTGTGAATCACAATTCAGCACCTATCATGTTATAACTAATAAGGCAACAGCAGTGTCGTGTACTACGATAACACGCCCTCCCCAGTCTAGCGCAGGGGTCGGTGAGAGCCCAGAAATGTTAAAAAATCTTATGCCTACTTGGATCATCTGTCTACGTTTTCTAGGGGTTTGGAACTGATGGAAGAGGTCCTACGTGAGTCACACTATTGTAGGCTGACTAGTTACAGCAGCTGTTAACGAGCATCGGGCACAACTCAGATGTGCTTACAATCAGACGATGTGGTTCAGAGGCTGCCAACCCTCGGACCTCAGTCCTTCCGCTGCTTCCTCGGCTTCACATTGTTCTCCAGGGAAGAGAAGCTGCTGGTGTGGCCGTTCACGGCAGCCACAGAGCCGTTCTGATGGTCCTTTTGGTGCTCTCTCCTCCGGGAGACCCCCTTCTTGTTGTAGGTCTGCAACACATAAGGGCAGATGGGAGCCACTNTTCCGCTGCTTCCTCGGCTTCACATTGTTCTCCAGGGAAGAGAAGCTGCTGGTGTGGCCGTTCACGGCAGCCACAGAGCCGTTCTGATGGTCCTTTTGGTGCTCTCTCCTCCGGGAGACCCCCTTCTTGTTGTAGGTCTGCAACACATAAGGGCAGATGGGAGCCACTTCGGGGGTGGGGGTGGGGCCCGGTCACATCCCTAATGCCAGGGCTAGAGCCTCTGGGGACTGGTGCTACCGTATTAAGAAGCAACGTCTATGCTCAAGTGACCTGGAAAATGTTTTTTTTTTTTTTTTGGCCACTGGTTTCAATCATTCTTTCATTTTCTGAGGCTCAGCCTGGGTATGTTCACTGAGTCACGGGCAGAGGTATGGATGCTATTTGACAATTAGACTGAAAATACAACTTACACTTCGCTCGGCTCTGCCCTGCTGTCTCCTGCTGTCACTCACATCCTCTGCCTTCAAAACTGTCTCATGGCTTTAGCAACTGTCTTGGGCCCTTTACTTACGAAAGGACTCTGCCATGAATGGCAGTCAAAACAGGTGTTGACTTCAGCTTCGTTGGGCCCCATCTTTTCTTTAACCTCCCCTGTATCCGTCATTGCCCTGAAGTGCAACATGAGCTACCAGCCAGGCAGGAGGAAGATGCAGCCCAGAGCCACCACCTCAGATATGTCTGGAAAAGGTGTCTGTCTGGAGGGGACGCAGGGAGGTGCAAGTGTGCTGGGCACCCCCGCCCTGGCATAGAGGGTGGCTGGTGCTGCTGCATGTGATCTGGCTTTGCTGCCTCTGCTCAGGGCCTCTTATTTTGCTCCTGCCCAGCCCCTGTGCCTGCCCAGAGCNCTCAGATATGTCTGGAAAAGGTGTCTGTCTGGAGGGGACGCAGGGAGGTGCAAGTGTGCTGGGCACCCCCGCCCTGGCATAGAGGGTGGCTGGTGCTGCTGCATGTGATCTGGCTTTGCTGCCTCTGCTCAGGGCCTCTTATTTTGCTCCTGCCCAGCCCCTGTGCCTGCCCAGAGCCAGGCCCATCTCACGGAGCAGGGACACACAAGACCCAGGGGTAATGGGAAGTAGGAGAGTCAACAGTGACCACACAAGGTCAGGTTCCCCCAAGGCATCAGCCCTAAACAGACCCTTCCGTGGGCAGAACCTACACCACATCACACACTTGGGAACGATCTGCGCCCCCCAGCCTGAGCAGTGGGGAGAGGAAGTGTAAGGAAACTGGGAAAAGGGCTGATTTCTATCTGTAGCTGGGGACTGTAATGGAAAATTCTTCAGATATTTAATTTAGCCCTGGCGTTTAGGGCAGTGGGGCTGAGAGTCTGAGATTGAGACTCATCTATGCCATGTCTGCGGCAGCCCCAGGGAAGCAGAACGAGACAGCTCTACTTTCCCACAGGGACCTGAAGCCTCTTGTGCCAAAGCCCCAGAACTCCAAGGTCTGGCCAGACTTCAGCACCTTCCACAGTGGCAGTGATCCCACCTCCACCCTGCTCCCACCAAGGCAGGGGCTCCTCAATAAAGAAATGAATGAGGGCCTTGGCTGCAAGGACCCCAAATCCCAATCACCACAGAAGAGTGAGATTTACCTGAATGTAGAAGTTTGTGAAGAGGGCGATCAGAGAAATCATGTATCCGATCTGGAAATACAACCAACCGAGAGGGAAAGTGCACGGCCAGATGACCCCGCAGCTGGTCTGGATGATGGTCAGCACAAACTGAAGCTGGGTGGGGAGGAGACATAGCTGAATATGCGGCCATGGCCCCCGGTCAAGGCGTCTGCCAAATGGGCGCTCTACCCTGCACCCCCGAATTTGGGAATGAACACTTACTAACCTTTCTGTAGGTACAGAGGTCATGTCAAAATCCTGAGGCATATGCTAAAGGTATCCCAAACCTCTATGCACCTGTGTTTGTCTTATGTACACATTCCTCCCTTTCCAACTGCTGCAGTCACCTCCTCTAAAGCTCGGGGAATAGCCAGCAATGCTTTCACTGTATATTTGGAAGTTCTGGGAGTAGATTTACAACANAGGTCATGTCAAAATCCTGAGGCATATGCTAAAGGTATCCCAAACCTCTATGCACCTGTGTTTGTCTTATGTACACATTCCTCCCTTTCCAACTGCTGCAGTCACCTCCTCTAAAGCTCGGGGAATAGCCAGCAATGCTTTCACTGTATATTTGGAAGTTCTGGGAGTAGATTTACAACATACACACATCAAAATCCCTCTGTTGTACACTGCAAACTCATACAGTATTATATGTGAATTAGCTCTCAGTGAAGCTGGAAGGAAAAAAGAGAAAACGTTTTAAAAAGCCCAACACACACACACACACACACACACACACTTCAGGAATACAGTACAGGGGATGCAACAGTACTTTCTGTTTATTCTTCATAAAGGAAGGATGGGCATGGAGTGTATGTTTAGAGGGACCAGGAACCGCACTGCAGGACGTGCAATCCCATGGCACCCTTTCCCCATCCTTATCCGTGGACCTTCTGATTTGGTGAAGGCTGGGGTTGGAAGACAGACTTACTCTCTTCCTAGGATATAATGCTAATTCCATAGATTATTTCTGACGGGTACATTTTGAGAAGCAGGGAAACGGCGAGAAGGGGTTAAGATAAAGGACAGCTGCGGGACGGGCACCTTTAAGGAGTGAGTGGAGGACGAGGCTCCCCCCACGGGATTCTGGGCCACCTCTCAGTGTTTCTATGTAGGAAACTGTTTTTTGTTGTTGCTGTTTCCTTTTTTTAAGGTAAGTATTCTAGACTGAGAAGTAACTATAAGTGGCACATAGAATACATACAGCGAAACTGGGGGCAATCTTCCACCTCAAAGGGCAGAGGTCAACAGGAGACCAGCTCTCCAGCCTGCTCTGCATTTGGCTTCAGAAGAACCACACTATGTGCAGCAAGTCAACCCTGGCATCACTTCTCATGTGTAATGAGGAGGCTGAAGAACAGTGACCCTTCCTCACAAGTGGGTGAGGAGACATAACAAGGATCGTCCGGCAGCCGGCAAAGAGGTGCTAATGAAACCCCAAACACAGAAGCAGCTCAGAAGGTCTTCTCAAATTTTTTTCGCCAGATGGTTATTTTTCAATATTGAAGAATCACAACTGACACAGAGGGNAACAGTGACCCTTCCTCACAAGTGGGTGAGGAGACATAACAAGGATCGTCCGGCAGCCGGCAAAGAGGTGCTAATGAAACCCCAAACACAGAAGCAGCTCAGAAGGTCTTCTCAAATTTTTTTCGCCAGATGGTTATTTTTCAATATTGAAGAATCACAACTGACACAGAGGGGTCTGAATCAGCTTGGTTTCCTTAGAAAAGAATGGGTTAGGAAGGCAAGATCAGGGCTAAGAATTTAGTACCTAATGTCAACAAGTCAGCTAGCCCTAGCCTACTGACTCTGCATCCTCTTCTATAAAGTAAGCATAATAACAAAAAATCAGGCGACTGGAACAATCCCTATAAAGCTGCTCGNAGAAAAGAATGGGTTAGGAAGGCAAGATCAGGGCTAAGAATTTAGTACCTAATGTCAACAAGTCAGCTAGCCCTAGCCTACTGACTCTGCATCCTCTTCTATAAAGTAAGCATAATAACAAAAAATCAGGCGACTGGAACAATCCCTATAAAGCTGCTCGCTTGACATGAGCACGTGGTAAGCTCAAGGAATGTCAGCATCTGAACAGTAGTGATAGTAGTATTAATCAGTTTATGAAAGAAATCACAAAAGGAGAGGAAAAGGCTGTATAGTATACTGATAACCAAGGAAAGCTTTAACAAGGATGGTGGGAAATAACCGTCAAGTGCAAACAACTGCTGGGATGCGGGCCCGGGAAGGGGGCTGTCACCCGGGGCACCACAGTGCCATCCCCGCCACCATATGGGCTGAGAGGTCGCCTGACACTTGCATCTTTGCTGCCTAGCAACCTACTAGCTCGCTGGGCTTGTCTGGCGGGCTACAGTCCATAGGGTCTCAAAGAGTCGGACATGACTGAAGTGACTTAGCACACCCTGGACTCGCGCTCCTCCCAGCAAATCCTGGCACTCCTGGAAACACAGGTACACAGACTGCACCTTGCATTTNCTCAATGTTATGTGGCAGCCTAGATGGAAAGGGAGTTGGGGGAAGAATGGATGCATGTATACGGATGGCTGCGCCCCTTTGCTGTTCACCTGAAACTATTACAACATTGTTAATCAGCTATACCCCAATACAAAAAGTCTAAAAAAATCTAAAAAATAAAATGAACCATGAATACTCCCAAAGGAAAAGTACCTTTTCTCTCGGGTTTAGCTGATCAATCTCAGCAGTGCTATTATGGAACAGGGTCAAGTCGAAGCATGTGGGTTTGAATTTCACATCTCTCCTGTCCAGAGCAGAAGAATGCCCATTAAGATAATTTCATACCCGTGACCTCCAAATGTGCTTTTTTCCACTTAGGACCAGGAACACCCCTGGGTTACAGCTGACTGCAATATTCTTGGTTACCTCATAAGGACAGGCTCTGTGCACTAGAGGAGGCTTCCGAACAAAGCAGAAACAAACAGCTTGTCCTCAGGCCAGCCTGACACAGGTATGTCTGGCATTCTTCACCCAGCCTCGGGCCCTGCTCTCTTATGCTGCAGTTTTATTTCTCTCACTATTCAGTCTCCTGAACGGTGGTTTCCGATAGGCTGCTTCCACACATCCCACGAAAACACTCAGTTTTTATTTTATCGGACTGCTGGTGGCTGGGAGAGGAAACCCAAGCTGAGATAGTGTTCTGAGAAGGTGATGCGCAATGGCCTGAATCTCAGACTCGAATCCCAGGTCCAGCCAGGACTTTGCCTCTGCAGGATGGAGTCAGTAACCATGTGACGAACACTGAGTGAGCGGGACCAGTACCAGGCACAGGCAGGTACTGTATATGTCTTTGCTGTGATCCCAGACAAGTGTCCACTCTTCCTGCCCAAATACTTGAAGACTCGTGACTAGGTCTGTTCCTGCTGTATACAGAAGCCCCAGCAGAGCATCCTCTGTGTAATTTAAAGAGAGATTTCCAGCTTACCTACTGACTCCTGCTTTGCAAACTGAGTCTGCTTTAGCTGAGCATTTGTAGACTGGTACCTTGTTATAGTGGGCTTCCCTGGTGGGTCAGCAGTAAAGAATCTGCCTGCAATGCAGGAGACGTGGGTTCAATCCCTGGGTCAGGAAGATCCCTTGGAGAAGCAAATGGCAACTCTGGAGAAGGATTCATGGAAATTCCATGGACAGAGGACCCCATGGACAGAGGGCTACAGTCCACGGGGTCACAGAGAGTTGGACAACCCAACTGGCGACTGAACAACCCACCACCACCTTGTTAACAGCAGCTGCAAGGCCGGGTTAACAAGGTCTGCAGGTCAGTTAAGAAGAGTCTAACCTGGCTCTGGACCAACGCCAAAGCTGCATCGCTACTGAAAGGCCTTCCCTCTCAGTCCCCTGGGTATGCAGCTCAGGCAGAGGCTGTCTGGGCTGCATCCTTCTCTCTAAGTGCCCACTGCAGGCTTTCTCTAGGGCAGTGCCAGGTGAATGGATGGGCAAGTAACTGAGGCGATGCTTCCCCTCGAGAGAGTTTTCTTTCTGAGCAAGGAATTTCAGCTGTCAGGGAACTGTGAGTAAGAAGTGTTTGATGCAACAGTCAGGCCTTTCTTGTAAGTATTAACCTCACCAACATTTCAGCCTCTCTATACCTCTGTTCAACAGGCAAAGGCAGAAGAGGACTAAATGTCTGTTTCAAAATATCTTTGTAAACAAAATCATTTTTAAATAAAATGCAATAATTACTCGCCAGGTCTTTCGAGTGTTTTTCCAAATCTGGTTTTTCCCACAGTAACCTATCTATTTTAGGAAAGCCTGAAGGGAAAGAACAACAAGGCTGTTTAGAATATAACGTTTCCAGAGCAACTGCTCGGCAGTTCTACGGAGGACCTTCAAAGCCAGAGGCGGGGAGGCAGTGTTGCAGGTGCCTGGGGAGACATGTCGATAGCACTGACTCCACAATTACAGAGAGGCTGGAAAATAAAACACCTGTCCCGCCAAACGCTTGATGTCTTTCATCTTCCCTATAAAGAAGTCCTGGACGTTTTGATGAGAAGATTCAAATGAAAAAATGACTTCTGTTCTCATGGTGCAGCCAACCGGACTAAAGCACAACCATCACCCCCACTGTTAGCACAATGCACCAATGCTACAGGGACCCGCAAAAGAGTCCCAACTCCACTGACGCCTGACTGTAAGGTGAGTATCGTGTGAACCGCTCAGTCGTGTCTGACTCTCTGCCACCCCATGGACTACAGCCCACCAGGCTCCTCTGTCCAAGGAATTCTCCAGTCAAGAATACTGGAGTGAGTAGCCATTCCCTTCTCCAGGGGATCTTTTCAATTCAAGGATCGAACCTGCGTCTCCCACATTGCAGGCAGATTCTTTACCGTCTGAGCCACCAGGGAAGCCCTGATATAAGGTGCTGCTTCCCTGAGAAAGAACTCTGGAAAGAGGAACTGAGCTTATATTCAAGTCCTTTTTAAAAATATCTCTCTTCTCTGGGGCAGACACATTTACCTGAGATGACCCCATCGATACCAGCTTCAGATGCTTACACGGGACACCCAACAAACCGTCCAGTTTTTGTGTTTAAAAAGAAGGTTAACATAGATATAATAATTATCCCAGACACATGACCTCACAGATACAGCTGAAAGAACACTTTTTAAAGACTATTTTAAAAAGCAGTACAGCAAATGGTTAAGTTTGAGACCCAGTCATAGCCAACCATGGATGAAAAAAAAAAAAGTTTCCAGGTTATGGAGTGGAAAAAAGAACAAGCAGTGAATTTTTAGAGATATAAGATGCATAGTACCTGAAGCTAGAAATGGATGAAATAGCAGATTAGACACAACTGAATTAGACACAAGTGAATTACAGGAATGCAGAAGAGAAAGAGAGATGCAAAAACTCGAGAAAGAGCACGCAGGTGTGAGTGTCCAGCACACGTCTCACAGGAGATCCACACAGAACTGATGGAGGAGGAAGCATGGAGAAGACAACGCCTGAGGACTTTCCAAAATTAAGAAATATACGAATCCTTGGCTTGGATGCATACAATCCTGAGACAAGAGTGAACTACTATTTAGGTACATTTTGTTTTTATTCTTAAACACAAGTTTAGAAACATCTTGAAAGAAAAAGGTTATCTATAAAACAAACAAAAATGGGACTGCGGCAGACTTCTCTGGAATAAATCTGCAACGTGCTGGGGGAAAATAACTGGTAATTTAGAATTCTATGCCCTGCTAAAATATGTTCAAGCATACACACAGACATGATACTCAGGGAATAAGAGTTTAGCTTTCACAGAAAAGGAATTCCTTCAGGAGAAAACTGAAGCTCAGAGCAAAGAATGGGTTTCACAGATGAACAGTGTACAAAAAAAAAATCAGTAAGCACGGACTGTAATGATGACTGTTTAGGGTCTCAGAAAGAGGTGGCATGAAACCCTGACAACAATATCATGGATGATGGGGGCTCAAAGCCCAAATCATCTATGATCCTTGCAATGTTCAGGAGTAGAAATAGCAATTCACTTTAGAATTTATTGAGTCAAAGGTACATGTTGAAAACTTACAAGTAACTACTAAATAGTATAATAAGTAGCTTTTAAATCAGCAAACTGAAAAAAAAAGTTCAACAAAAAGCAGGAAAGAAAGCAAAAGAGAGAAGAAAACTTACACAAAAGGTGATAGAAATCATTCTAAAATAATACTGAGCATACAACGTGAAGATGGATTAAAATTTCCCCATTAAAAGTGTCAAGATTCAATCATTAATTCCTAACTGTATGCCTGGTGAAAATCACTCATTCACTCACACAGGTACAGGGGACACATCCAAGTTCTTGGATTCAATGCAGTATTGTTTTCTGTTTTGGGGGGAGGTTTCTGATCAGAGAGAAAAAAAGCACTTTTTAATTCCTTCTTAACTGCAAAAGCCCTTTACCTCAAATGCCAACATATACATTTATTTCTAGCTAGTAAAGCGCATGAGAACCGCAGCCTAGGAGAATAAATAGGAAAATAACAAAACTGTGCTTATGTAGTATATCAAAAACAAATACAAAATGCAAAACAAGAATGAAGTTTCTGTGAAGGAGAAAGATAGTGTTGGGAGATAATTCTTCAAGGATTTCCACACTGTTAAATTGGAAACAACGTACATGTCCACCCAAAGAAAAACAGATCAAATGACTTAAGAAATTCTAACAAGTAATAAAGAGGAGTTAAAACTAATGAATGAAATCCTTAGATTCAAAGTATCAAAGTATCTTCTCAAAACATAATGCTGACTGAAAAAAGCTACTTGAAAAAGAGTATGTATAAGCCATACACCGCTCATCTAAGTTGAAAAAAAAAAAACCTGTCTCCAAATAGCCTATAAGTTGTCACATATATACATACATATGTGTAAAATGTATAGAAACACAGTCAGGAAAGAAACATGCCCTTCAGAAGAAAGTCACATCTGTGAAGGTGCTACATTTCTGATGCCTTTTTGTCATGTTTTCTTTTTAAACAAAAAATTCAAACCAGTAATGTCAATATTTGTTAGGTACCTAGAGAAATATCTGTGATCTTATTTTCCATATTCTGAAGCAGTTTCAAACTTACAATTCTAAGCGAAAACTGAAGAAGGAAAGAAAATAAGTTCTGAATCTATGCCAATTCAGATCACCGACCCAGTTGGTAACCAATCACTTTCTAAAATTACATTTTAAATGTTCTGAATCTTNAAAAAAAAAAAACCTGTCTCCAAATAGCCTATAAGTTGTCACATATATACATACATATGTGTAAAATGTATAGAAACACAGTCAGGAAAGAAACATGCCCTTCAGAAGAAAGTCACATCTGTGAAGGTGCTACATTTCTGATGCCTTTTTGTCATGTTTTCTTTTTAAACAAAAAATTCAAACCAGTAATGTCAATATTTGTTAGGTACCTAGAGAAATATCTGTGATCTTATTTTCCATATTCTGAAGCAGTTTCAAACTTACAATTCTAAGCGAAAACTGAAGAAGGAAAGAAAATAAGTTCTGAATCTATGCCAATTCAGATCACCGACCCAGTTGGTAACCAATCACTTTCTAAAATTACATTTTAAATGTTCTGAATCTTTGCGGCATATTCTTGAATTTTCTTACACTACTTTACCACCACACAGTTATCACTGCAAGGGAATAAACAAACTAACACTCAAAAAACAATCATGCTTTTAGTCTGTGATTTATCTTTGTTAAAGTATTGATAAAACATGGTTCCAACATTTGCTTTTTTCTGTCTCAATGCTGGAGCCATGCTAACAACAGGACAAAAAAAGATGCTTGGCAGAAACAAACACAATTAGCCTTTAATTAAAAATAAACAAATTTAATTATTAAAAAAAAGTTAAGCCATGTTTCTCCTTTTGATTTTCTTTCTACCAAATGCCTAAGCTATACCTTAAACTGAATTTCACCGTTTTAAGATGGTCATTTGGTTATTTTCCCTCTTCGGGTCATTTTAAATGGCTCTAACTCTTGGCACATTTCCCTGAAGTGAGGGGCCCAGATGGGCTCCAGGATCCCTTTAATTTTTTCAGTTATAAAACTCCATAATTGTCCTGTGGTTTAGTATTCACTGGACTGTAAGTGCTAAGAAAAGAAAAAAGGGAAAAACTAGTAGCTACAATGAAATTTAAAAGTTGACAAAAGATATGTTATCAGGATACTCCTGAAGGGTTTATGTAAGTACAGGGAAAAAAAAAAAAATCAGACAAAATCCAAAGTAAATATCATCTAATGTGGATACTAGGGTTAATTTTCAACTAGAGAATATCTGCTCTGGCTCTATTTTTATAAACTTGATTTAAGGATTATTGTCCCCTTATCCATTACTTCTCTATCTAAGTTGTGAGTTAAACATATTCAACCTCCTTTGTATATTTCCTACATCTCTATATTCAGGGCTTAGATACTGCTCAATGTTTTCTAATGTTCCCACCAAGCTGTCTCGGAGGAAAAACTGGTACTTCCTATTACAACCCTCTTATTAATAGATCCCCCCAATTCAGTCACATGCAGTTGGCAGCAATTTACCCAGCACTTTCTTCCCCTCTTTATCAGTGAATTAGCTGTTTGAGAAGTCAAATTATGAAGTTGCGATTATATCTCTAGGGCTTGAGAAATATATATGGCAGACAACGTAAGTTCTATAAGATTTAATACTTTTTCTCTAGAATATTGCTATGTGCACTAATTAACTCTATAAAAGCCTTCGTAAGGAAATGGCTCTCTTATCTGTCAACTATGGGAAAGTATGCGGTTCACTCTGAGACACCTGACAGCTCACTGCGGCTTTGTCCCTGGAACACAGAGATGAGCACAGGACTGGGCCCAGGCCTGTCACTGCCCCTGCCTCCAGGCCCGCAGTCTCCATCTCAGAGGCTAATTAAACTGCTTTCGCTCTAGAACAGGACAGAAAAGAAGCAAAAAAAAAGGAGTTGTAAGCATTTCACAGACTGTTGGCATAAAAGCAGTGAGAATAGCATCTATAAATTCTTAATCATAAAACCTTCACCTTGCTTTATGAGATTTGCGTGGGGGAACCTGACCCAGGCCTCCCTCCGTGGCTGTGTCTCTGACCATCAGCACGGTGCTTCCCACCAGCTCCTTCATCACAGACCCCCGCACATACCCACACAGTCAGACTGACCCCCAGCACAGCTCGAGGCTGGTGGGGAAATCACTGTAAGACTCATATTAATTTCTCTCCTTTTCCTCTCCTTGGAGAATTAAAGCCACAATGAAAGGTTAACAATCTAAACAGGAGTACTTGAAAGTGTTTTATGTATGGCGTCATTCTCCGCCCCAGAGATTTAGGAGTAGTTTTATGCTATAATCCTGAACAGAGTAGTTCTGCTCCTAAAATGCATATAAATCGTGCTTATCCCAGAGAGAGCTTTCCTCTCCTACTTTAAAGCCTGACTGTACTGTCAAAACAGGAGGCCGATCTGATGTTATCTTTCACTCTTACTTAAGCCTTTGAGATCATCAAATTTGGTTTTCAGCGTCTTTGTTTTATAGCAGAAACAATCTGGCCTCAACTTACACAGACCATTCAAACCCTAAACACCAACCTATCTACTCTTCTCAGCTTTTTATAAAAATAACTTGTTCAACCTCCAAGCTGTTGACAGTGATCAGATCAAGATGGAGGCTGGCTGACCACAAATACACCAGACGCAGACTCTGCCCACTTCCTCCCCCGACCGCCTCCCAGTAAGAATCAGGCATTTATTAAACGCTTCCTAATAAAATGCTCACAGATCTGTTTTTTTGCCTTTTGTTCCATTTCTACTCTGTATTTTGCTTGCATGAGAGCGTTTCTGAAAATGTTTAATTCTGAGTGTAACACAAAACATACGTAACAAAAGAATCAATAGCAAAGGCTTCTATTTTAGATATTCCAGAAGGCACATTTGTACAAATAACTCTAGTGTTTTGAAAAAATCGATTTTAGAAGATCCCCAAAACGCATTCCTGTACCTGTCCTCCCCTCCCCCACCCCACCGCTGGCCTTCTCCGCTTAGGCCTGAGATTCAGGACAGGGACACAAGTACCCTGAAGCAGGAGGAAGCCGTGTCAGCCTCTGACTTACCTCACAGAACATATAGAGAGACAGCAGAGTGAGTCCGAGGTTGTACACCACTAGAATCCCCCGGCAGGAGAACGGTTGCCTCGTCTTCATATATTTTGGTCCCAGCCACACGATTAGCAAGTACAGGATGGAGCAGACCAAGGTGGGGACGTAATTGTCCAGAAGAAACCATCCTTCCACTCGAGTATCTGGAAAATTGTAAAAGAAAAAACATTCAGGGATAATAAAGTAGATATAAAAATAATAACAATGTGCTTCGAACATGAAAAAATCTTCCCTAACCACAATGTTCCCAAGCCAGAAAAGCAACTCAAAGAGGAACCGAGAGTCTTCAATACATAGGCTCAAGGTGAGGCTCGCATTCATGTTCTAAACAATAATGTGCATATTATCAGGGGCTTTGCTAAATGACTTCTATAAAATCTGTTCTTAAGAATCTTAAAGAAAACAAGGAGAAAGCTCAATTTTTCCCTAACTGGATTGATTAACCAGGCTTGCTGAATTACGCATGGGTCAAGGAAACCCTAGAAGTGGCAATCTTTGAGCTCCGAAGCTCTCCATGTCAGCCCAGTGTCAGCCAGTCTGTCTGGCATGTGCAGACTCAGAAAACGTGCCACTTGGCTAGCTCAGAGATCGTCTGCGGAGTGCCATGGTCAACAGCAGCAGCGGTGATAACTTTTGAAAAAGTGAGAATGAAGCGGCAACGACTGGATAGCAGAAGCGTGAGAGAGAAGACCAACATTACTGATTCAAGGACATTACTGATGCAGGAAGGACCTCCTGCCTCCCCTCCCCTCCCCTCGGCAGGAAGGAGGAGGAAAAGGACAGTGGATCAGCCCATTCTTTGCCCTCCTGGCTCAGCTATCTTGCTACTCTCTCTCCAGGGCTCTCTCCCTTGACCTTGCAGGACAAGCACAGCTTAAGGAGAACATACATCCATTTGGGGAACCACTGTCAGTCTCCTTTTGGCAGACACCTTAAATTCTCCCAGTGTCTCTNCCTTCTTTGCCCTCCTGGCTCAGCTATCTTCTCTCTCTCTCTCCAGGGCTCTCTCCCTTGACCTTGCAGGACAAGCACAGCTTAAGGAGAACATACATCCACTTGGGGAACCACTGTCAGTCTCCTTTTGGCAGACACCCTAAATTCTCCCAGTGACTCTTTTCCTTGACTTCAGAGGGAGACTCCCTCCATCCTCTGTCCACTGATGCTAAGGTGGTGGTGATGGTGGTTTCANCATTCTTTGCCCTCCTGGCTCAGCTATCTTGCTACTCTCTCTCCAGGGCTCTCTCCCTTGACCTTGCAGGACAAGCACAGCTTAAGGAGAACATACATCCATTTGGGGAACCACTGTCAGTCTCCTTTTGGCAGACACCTTAAATTCTCCCAGTGTCTCTTTTTCTTGACTTCAGAGGGAGACTCCCTCCATCCTCTGTCCACTGATGCTAAGGTGGTGGTGATGGTGGTTTCACTTATCTGTGCTTCTCAGAAGCCCTTTAGGGAAGTGGCCCCAGTGAACTTAGTAACAAGAGGATTCTTAACACCTAATGTTCTCAGCTCTGGGCCTGAGGCTGTCAATTCTGAGAACACAAGTTCCTATTTAGCAACTAACATCAGACTGTTACGTATGTTTACGTGTACATAACAACACAAACACAATGAATGCACCTACGAAAACCTCCCAATTCCTTTTATTTAAAGCTATTTTGCATCTTGCAAATTTATTTTAATTAAATTTAATTTCCTAACAGATCTTCATTTTCCTATGTCACAAGAATCCAAGTATTTCCTGGGTGGCCAGCCCCAACCCCAGGTGGTAAATCCTTAGGGAGCTAGTCAATCATGAAGCCCTAACCCACCTCCCCAGGGGNTTTAAAGCTATTTTGCATCTTGCAAATTTATTTTAATTAAATTTAATTTCCTAACAGATCTTCATTTTCCTATGTCACAAGAATCCAAGTATTTCCTGGGTGGCCAGCCCCAACCCCAGGTGGTAAATCCTTACGGAGCTAGTCAATCATGAAGCCCTAACCCACCTCCCCAGGGGACTGGTTCAGATAAGAGCATGTGGAGCAACTGTGGCCACTGAGCTCTGAGGAGACGACAGTTTGAAGTGCTCGGAGAAGGGTTTTCTGGTTCTTAAAACCATGCAAAAGATCAGACTTTTTTCTCCTCCTCTGGAGGTGCAGCCTGGAGCTTCAGCAGCCAATCTGCAACCACAAAAGATGGGGGGACCTGACCTGAGCACAGAGCTGCTGACACACTGAGGATGTAAGGTAGGAAATAGGAAATGACAAGAACAGGGTCCTTGGGTAACATCATAGAGCCCCTAGAATAACTCAGATCTCATGATGTTACTATTGCTGTTGTTCGGTCGTTAAGTTGTGTCTGACTCTCTGCGATCCCGTGGACTGCAGTGTGCCAGGCTTCCCTGTCCTTACAACAGCTCAAACTTATGTCCACTGAGTCAGTGATGTCATCCAACCATCTCATCTTGTCATCCCCTTCTCCTCCTGCCCTCAATCATTCTCAGCATCAGGGTCTTTTCCAGTGAGTTGGCTCTCTGCATCAGGTGGTCAAAGTATTGCAGCTTCAGTTCTTCTAATGTAAGCTAATAATTTTTATTACAGTTTCGGCCATTTAAAATTAGAGTTTTGATCACCCAACACTGAAAGAAGGCATCATCCCAACATGAGCACAGACAGATGGATCTGGCTTGTTCTTTTCCAGGGCCACACAGTAATTTAGCTTGTTCCCCA
>SJYA01002834.1:455313-499058 GCA_006410615.1 Neotragus moschatus | reverse complement strand
CTCCCAAGTTCCCTCTTTACAGGTGAGATGTTAGAGATGACATTAGAAGCAGGTGTACTATTTGGAGCTGACTTACTTGTCCTGAAGGACAATGAAAGATGAGGGTAAGAAGAGAGCTCAGGCACATATATTTATCCAGTGATGTCACACATCACAAAAAGACGTTAGAAAGCCCGTAAAACTGTAAAACGGAAAGGGTTTTAAACCCCTATCGCAGCAGTGTATTTTGAAAATCAGATTTAGCTGGAGACTCACAAGAACTGAGCAATCCGTGCCACCAACAGTGGTGAAATCTGTGGCATGCTCAGGCTGTAAGCTTGCAACATAATCCGATCTCCACTAAAGTCAGCAGAGGTTCCCAGCACCTGTGTCTCTGCCCAAGCAGTCAGGGGACCTTGCACTTGTTCACGACTTCAGGACTCCAAGCCCCTGGTATCGAATCACTGGAAAATGAGCATGGTTTCCAGACTGTCTTCATGCAATATTCACAAGTTGCCTATAACAAGGAGTGGCAGGAAGGATGGGAGAGCAAGACTCAAAACCACCTTACCTCGGGGGCCGAGCCATGCCCGGAAATAGGTGCTAAGTGATGCATCGAAGTGTTCCATTTTAAACCCTATTAAGAAAAAGAGACATTGATTAATCTCTACGCAAAATGCTTTCTGTAGTTTTTTTTTTTTCATGAAACAAGAACAAATTCTTTTCAGAGAAGACACTTTGGACAAGGTTAAGTTCCTCATGTTCAAACAATTTCTTTTTTAAACTCACAAAAGTAACTTACATGCTAAGTTCTCATTTGAAAAGCAAAAAATTCATAAATAAGTGAAGCGCCAGTTTTCTGTGCTTCTTTTCTCAGCTCCATAAAAATTCTCTCTGTGAAGCTGAAATCTCAAGAGAGGAAAAGGACAGAACCAGATAGAAAGCGGGCAGAAGGAGGAAAGTCCATCAGGGCAAACAGGACTGCCATGGGGAGAAAATGGTTCCTCTGCCGGGTGTTTTTATTAATTACTGTCCTAACATACTTCACATCCACAGCAAAAAATTCAAATGTTGAAAATGAAAAGAGGCAGTGAGAAAAGTCTCATCATTCTGCTCCAACACAATCCTTCAGACCCACTGTCAGAAGGAGCTTATGGTACCATTTCTTGGGTATACTCCTGGAGGTTTCTCTCCTCCAGGCACAAACGATGACACACGCTGAATGAGAGTTTCTGTAACTGTTGGTTGCAACCCATTAANAATGTTGAAAATGAAAAGAGGCAGTGAGAAAAGTCTCATCATTCTGCTCCAACACAATCCCTCAGACCCACTGTCAGAAGGAGCTTATGGTACCATTTCTTGGGTATACTCCTGGAGGTTTCTCTCCTCCAGGCACAAACGATGACACACGCTGAATGAGAGTTTCTGTAACTGTTGGTTGCAACCCATTAACATCGATACATGATCAAGTCAACCTTGCATTAAAAAGAACAAACTACTCATCATAATCAGAGTGCTCTGTCCTTAGGTAGAATGAATAAATACTGCCTTGAATCTTCAGTGTTACTGTGCCATTATTTATGAGTGTGATGTAAACTACATTCTTAACTGAGATTAGGCACAAAAAGAAAAAAGTTGGGAAAACATGCACGCTGAGTACTGCGTGTATTATGACATCTTGGAGATTGTCTCATAACAGTGGTTAGAGACCTACCTCTACCTTCAAAGATTTCACAATTCACTACTTTCCCTCCATTTGAGATTTACATTTACAAGTTAGCGAAGCATCTTTTCACCTGTGCATTTATTTACTATATGGTCTATATGAAAGTCAGGAGGCACATTTTTAACTGTCTTGGTTGTTACTATTATAGAAATAACCACAAGTATTTTTCCTTCCAAGGGCAAAGGCAAAATTGGTTTCATCAACTAGCAGTTTAATGCAANTGCCCAGCCACTGCACAACAGGACAAAAGGTCCCAGCGAGTGAACTCCTCCCGCCAGGCAGCCCGCCCCGCTGGATGAACTGGGCACTTGCTGAGTGGCTTGTGGGCTGAGCTGTACTCTTTTGTACTTTTCTAAAAGAACAGGAGAGGCACAGAGCCCTGCCAAGCCCTTGACACTCAGCCTGGTGATCGGGGATCACGGGAACGGCATGACCCACTTTGCACAATGTCCAAGTGCACGGCCAGGTCTGCGGCCTGCCCACTCACGGCAGATTCCCATTTTCTGAGCCACCCGTGGGCCAGGAACGTCACTTCACCACCAGAGTCATCCTACTGGTGGCTCTGGGTGAGCTGGGCCACGCAGGCACACAGCTGTTCTGGACAATCGTACTGGCAGGGACCAAGCCCAGGCACTGGGCCCACGCGAGAGGAGCTCTGGTCCTGAGCTCAGCAAAGAATAAGCCATTCTTTGATGTGACTGGTTCCCCACACTGAGACGGGAAAAGGGGATGTCAGTCCTCCCAGGAGGCTGACCATGCTGACACCAAGCCAAGCATCACCTCCCCACCCTCTTTAACCAGGAGTCCCTGGCACCCACCCAGTCTACAGGGGCTTCCAGAACCCCAGGTCATGACGGGGAGGGGTCAGATCCATCAAAGAAAACAAACAAACAAAAAATCTAACCACGACAGTACCCAAAAGTTCTTCACCAGGTCAAGGGCCACACACACAAAACGATGATAAGGAAAACACGCTAAGGGTCGAAAACAGAGGCGGGTACATTAAAACAGATTTTGAAGAATCCCTCTTTTACGCACATTTTCCAAAAGACACTGTCTGTTGAACATTACTTCCCACTATCAAATTCTAGAGTGTTTCTGGGAACCATGTGGCTGTATTACAATTGTGTCTCACTGTACGTGCCTCACTAAGAAAAGAAATTACTAACTGGGGCTAGCAATTACTCCGTATTAAAAATGATGCGACAGAGTTCAGTGCACCTTCACCTAAATTGAGCATTAATCCTGTGACCGCGGGCAAGTTCCTGGCACACCTATTGAGGTTAGCCTCAGGCCTAACTTCAGGAGAAGTGTCGAAACTGCCAGAGCTCAAAAAATAAAAAACCTGGAAATAGACAGCAGAGTACAAAAGGCCAGAATCCGAACCCCCTAAAGAGAGCCGGGCTTCTGTGGACGATCCATTTGTCCAGGAGTCAGCTCTGTCCAGGAGAAGTGCCAGGTGAGTCACCTGCGTGAGGCTAAACAAGCATTCTTTCTTCACTATGATCCAGAATCACACAGAATTTGCTGGAGGCTTGAAATAAGATACCACAACAAGTTTCCCAGCAAACCAGTCCCCTCTCTCGCTTTCCACTTGGCCCTGGAGAGGGACAACAAGCAGTGAGCAAACAAGGCAGAGGGGGTGGCCAGGCTTAAAGAGAGCTGTTCCCGTCACAGTTCTCGAGATCCAGTTATGAGTCTCAGTTGGAGTGCAAATGCTAACCATCTTGGCCATTTACACCTGGAGCAGGAGAAAGTGAGAAAGCTGCTGAGCACATGAAAAGTAGCAGGATCTTAAGGCAAATCTGCTTCAAAAGATAACCAAGATTTTTAAAAATAACTATAGTAAAGGAGGTTAATTTTCATAAACCCATAACTAGGCTTCTTGGTGACTCTAAAGCTTAGCAGTGAAGAATTATTTTCAGGGTCAAGCCTTGGATTCTCTTGCTGCCAAGGCAGTGGTACCAGGGAGCAGCTAGTCTGCTTTGAAAGCTCCTTTTCCTGTAAAAAATCAGTCAAGTCACACTGCTTTCAGTTTAAAACTGTGTTTACGGCAGACACTTAACTGCTGTTAACTTCCTCATCATGCCCTGTTCTACTTGTTTACTCATTTAGAATCTCATGGTCCGGCTAAAAATGAGTCAGCTAAGCCAAGCTTCCAGCTCCCTAGGGTCAGGAGGAAGTCTCCCTCCGCTTTCTGTTCTCTGACCCATTCACCCCCTTAACAGTCCACTCCTGTTAAGCAAGCAGGGGAATGCTGTTCAGGTCGCTGCCAACAACACAAAACATTAAATGGTACTTTAATTTGGTAGTCACAACACTGTTTCTTGAATTTACAAAGGTTTTTCTCAGCTGGAGAAAATCAGCTCCGGAGTGAGAGGAGGAAGCTAACCACACCTGCTCAGAAATGTTCAAATAGAAAACTACCCTAAAGACCCTCAAGGGGAAAAACATCCAAGTACTTCCAGACAGGAAAGCAAGTTGATGAGAGAATCCCTTCAGAAAGCTGGCACTTAAATAGATGTTAACTCCAGATTACATCTCGGCTTGGAAGAAATTATCTCCCACATCGACAGTGGCCTCCTCACTCAGGACTCTCTCCTTCCCCCACAGGCTTCTCATACTTTCTTACCCTCGTTCTAAGGGCATGTCCAACTCCTGCTAATGTTCTGATGGAGTTGTTTTCTCTGGCTGTGCACTGAGAAAGGACACGGCTCTGCCTGGGCTTTAGGCAAGTCACTGCAAAGCTGGGCACCACCAATTCCGGCTGCAGGTCAGCAGCATGGTTGAAGGCTGAGGCCCTCGTTATGGTGCAACGGACAATCGAGGGGAAGCAAAGTGCTGCCACGCTCAAGTATTCCCTTATACAAAAATTAGGTTAGGGACTTCCCTGGTAGTGCAGTGGTTAAGAATCTGCCTTCTAATGCCAGGGGCATGGGTCCGATTCTTGGTCAGGGAACTAAAATTCCACATGCCACGGGGCAGCTAGAGAAGCCTGCACACAGCAAAGAAAAATCCTGACTGCAGCAACTAAGACCCATCTAAATCAAATAAGTAAATAGCTATGAAAGCTTTTTTTTAAATTAAAAAAAAAAATTAGGTTAAAAGGGAAGCCCCCTCCATTGTCTCCAGTTCCTTGACTGGCCACCAGTTAACCGAAAAGCACTATTCTAATCATTGCCGGAGAAGGACATTCCATTCTTTTAAAGCAGTGGAGAATCACCCAGGGGCTCTGTTCTTAAATGAATCATCTGTGGTCCTTCCTCCCCATTCTGTCTTTATGCTCTTTCCAAGGTCCAGGTTAGAGGTCAAATGACTCCCCCTTGGCCTCTGGTAGCTTCCAGGGGGTATTCTTATTCACAACTAAAGAATGCAACATATCAAAGTTCTTATCCTACTAGAGACCCCAAACACCAAACCACTTACCCCCCAAGCGTCTGGAGAAGGGTTCACTGTAGAAAATTACTCTTGGATGACTTAATTTTCATTTGAAATCAGGAGAATAAGACAGGTAACATTTGGCTTGGGTTGAAGCACACTGTTATTTAGAAGACAAAGCAAATCTAGACACAGAAAACCCCCTGCCGGTGGATACAGACCAGACTGCTGCGGATGGATGGAGAGCTCTGCTCCCCTAAAGAGCTTAGATAACAGAAACTCATCAATCTGCAGAAGGCTGCGGGGAGACAAGGCAAAAGGTCAAGTGTCGGGATCAGGTCGTCTGGTGACTGATTTTATTTCTGTGTTCCCGGTGATGCTGAGAACGACTGCCCTTTATGCCACCAGTCACTGGAAAGGCAGCTGACTCACTAAGTTAACAAAAATTTAACAAGCACCTACTGTGTGCTAAGCAGTGTATGCTTGCTAGGAAAACGGCAGAGATGGACATCCCTCTGCCCTCCTGAAACAAATGGCAAGCAGTGTATTCACCCATGATGCTTGGATAAGAGACCCTAGAAATTTCTGGTGGCTCAGATGATAAAGAATCTGCCTGCCAATGCAAGAGACCTGGGTTTGATCCCTAGGCTGGGAAGATCCCCTGGAGAAGGGAATAGCAACCCACTCCAGTATTCATGCCTGGAGAATTCCACGGACAGAGGGCCATACAGGGCTAGTCCATGGGGTTGCAAAGAATCGGACACAACTGAGCGACTAAGATACAAGACCTGTTTGGGAAGTCAGTGGGAAAATGGTGGCAATTCACCTTGGCCTCATCTTCAAATGCCCATCATTACTTTCACTATCTTAATCAGTGATAAAATTACAGGCTTATGTTTAAAGTGCTGTGACTGTCAGTCACGCTGTAATTATGTGCTCATTTGTTCACAATCCCCATTAAACTCCAAGCTCTTCAAGGGCAGAACCTCTGGCCTTCTCATTTGTATCTTCAGAGCCTGGAGCTACGCCTGATAGACTGCTAATTCCTGGCTGAAAACATGAATGAATAAACCTACATCTCAGAATCACCTAGGAGCTTTAAAAAACAAACTTTGGGGAGATCCACTTCTAGAAAATGATTTAGTAGTCAAGGGACTGAGATTTTTTTTTTTTTTTTTTTAAGTTCCTTAGGTAATTTTGATGAGTAACCTTCTTCGGGAACCACTTCCGTGTATATAAACTGGGCTTTTGGACACTAATGAAATCTGCGGTAGACAGTATCCATATTACGTATTACAGCAACTGTCTAGACTAGGACAGTAGTCAAGGACAAAATGTTTTTGATTCCTACAAATTAAGTTACAGCTCCCTGTTTGTTCTACCTCTACCAGCAGGAGTAGGGGATGGAGTGGAGTCATCTCTAAGCCCATTAAGTTAGAGATCAGTTATATTTTTAAAACACAGTATCACAGAGCATATATACCATCTAGTCAGCACGTACTAAGTAGTGTAAAATCTTTGTCCACTCTGGAATGCTGTTATAAAGAATACTCCCGGTAGTACCTGGTGGTTGTGGTTGTTCATGTCCAACTCTCTGCGACCCCATGGACTGTAGCCCATCAGGCTCCTCTGTCCATGGGATTTCCCCGGCAAGAATACTGGAGTGGGTTGTCATTTCCTCCTCCAGGGGATCGTCCTGATCTAGGGACTGAACCCAACTCTCCTGGCAGGCAGATTCTTTACCACTGAGCCTCCAGGGAAGCCCTTAACCAGCACTTCCCAGGCTGACAGGTGTCAGTGGTGGCCAGGTCTGCAAAGCTCAGCCAGGGAGCACCTACCTTGCTGCTTGTGACCTCCAGCATCTTGGCACAGAATGGATTCAGTAACCATGTGCCTGGTCACACTGATTTGGGTAATACAAAGGTGTCACCGAGTGGCTGCCAATGCCAGAACTCACGGCACATACCTGCCCACAGCCAACTAGACATACTGCCCGGAAGGACGTAAGGTGGACAATGGGAAGAATCTGGACCCTGACTGAGTGGGAGGCTCAGCTCCGTTATTGTCAGTCCTATACTCAGACACTTCCGATTGGTTTCATTTCCTGGATTAGAGGACTGAGGTGTCTTCACGTGAACTTGGCATCTGCGGAAGGCAGCCCCTAAGATGGTCGCCACCGATCCCCTCCTGCCCTGGACCGGGGCCGTGGGTGCGATCAGCAGGACACAGCAAAAGGGATTGTGTGTCCCTTCTGGGATGAGGTTAGAAGAGCCACTGTGCCTGGCATCGTGGTCAGTGCGCTGCTCAGATGACTAGCTGCTCAGGTGGGGGCCAGCTGCTCTGTTGTGAGCCATTCTGCTCAGGGGTNCTAGCATGAACTGTAGGCAGGGCCAGTCTCCTCTTCCTCTACACAAGCCCAGAGAGAGCCTGCTGACTTCACTGGGAAGTCCTCTATCAGCAGTGCCCAAGGGATCTCCCTACGTGGTAGGTCAGGGGGCTACCTGTCAGCAAGGTGGTACCATCCCAATAGCTCTGGCCCTTTCACTTTTAAAAAGATCCACGTAACACCCACCAGAATGCTGTAATCATAAACACAATTGTCAGTGAGGACATGGAGAAACTGGAACACTCACACATCATTTGGGACTGTCAAATCATACATCTGATGTGGAAAATAGCTTGGTAGGTCCTAAAAAAGTGAAACACAGAGCTACCATAGGACCCAGTAATTCTACTCTTAGGTATAGGTGCAGAAGAAATGAAGACAGATGCTCGTATAAAAACCTGCACACAAATATTCACAGCAATATTTATCACAGCCTCCCCAAAAAGGTGAAACCCCAATTTCCACCAACTGATGAATAAATAAAAGGCAGTACTGTATGTTTTTCAGCCGTAAAAAGGAAGGAAGTATTGATACATGCTGCAACACAGACGAACCTTGAAAACATTATGCCAAGTTACACAAGGCAGACATAGAAGGTCACAGATTATACGATTCCATTTTGTAGGTAATGTTAGAATAGGCAAATCCATACAGACACAAAGTGCATTAGTGGTTGCCAGGGGCTGGGGAAGGGAGGATGGGAAATAACTGCCCATGTGTATGGGGTTTTTGAGGTAATGACAATACTCTGGAATTAGATGCACTTAAAATTAAAAACAAACATTAAAAAAAACAGAGCTATTTTAAAAAAGCCTTAAAATTCTGCATTCTCAAGCTCACTTGTAGAAATCCTTATACTAATAAAATAAAAGCAGAAGTGCATTAGGATTTACTTATACAATTGTCATCAGTGATATCAGCAGCAGAAAAATGGGGAGGGGGACCTTTAAATGTAAATATCCATCTAAAATAAATTTGCTAAATTATGGGACAGGCACACAATTAAACAGTATGTTGTTATTAAAATAGAGCTCCCCGGCATTTATCCCACAGAAAAGACTGACTATCCCACAGAAAAGACTGACGCTCCCACAAAAGCCTGTACATAAATGCTCAGAGCAGCTTTATCTGTAACAGCACCAAATCAGAAACACCCCAGGTGGTCCTCAAAAGGTAATTAAACAAACCCTGGGGTACATCCACATCACTGAATACTTCTCAGCAACAAAAAGAACACATCGCTGATACATGTAACAACCCAGATGAATCCCCAGAGAGCTAATGTGAGTGGAAAAAAGCCAACCCCCTTATATAACATTTTGAAATGACAAAATTACAGAGATGGAAAAGAGATAAGTGGTTGCCAGGGGTTAGAGATGGAGTGAAGGCAGGAAAGAAGCGGATGTGGCTATAAAAGGGCAACATGTGTGGATGGCAACAGTCTACTTCTTTTCTCTAACAATGTCAGCAACCGGTTGTGGTACCAAACTACAGTTCTGCACCACGCTACCAGGGAGGAGGAATTAAGTAAAGGGCACTTGGGATCTGGGATCACTGTGTTATTTCTTACAACTGCTTATCAACCTGAAATTACCTCAAAATAACAAATTACATTTTTAAAAAAAGATCTACAAAAGTGAGCAAAAACAACCACCACCACCCAGTAAGCAGACGTTCTAAAAAATTCAAACACCTCCCTCGCACCGCCTACTGACACAGAGTTGTGACCTTCTGGTATCCTAAAAGTCTCTGCCAGAAGGCACCAGTGTGAACTATGACCTCATTCATGAAAACTTAACCTTTCACCTAAATGTTGGAGTTCCCACTACTTTTAATTTTCATATCTAATTTAGCTTTCCAATATGATCTACCCAGACTACGCAGGCGATGAGAGTACTATTTGAGCAGTTTAATGTTATAATTTTTTTTGGCAGTGCCTCTAGGAGTATGGGAGAAGGCAATGGCACCCCACTCCAGTACTCTTGCCTGGAAAATCCCATGGATGGAGGAGCCTGGTAGGCTGCGGTCCATGGGATCGCAAACAGTCGGACACGACTGAGCGACTTCACTTTCACCTTTCATTTTCATGCATTGGAGAAGGAAATGGCAACCCACTCCAGTGTTCTTGCCTAGAGAATCCCAGGAACAGGGGAGCCTGGTGGGCTGCCGTCTATGGGGTCGCACAGAGTTGGACACGACTGAAGCGACTTAGCAGCAGCAGCAGCAGCTAGGCGTATGGCATGTTAGTTCCCTGAGCAGGGACTGAACCTATGCCCCCTGCCATGGAAGCATGGAGTCTTAACTACTGGACTGCCAGGAAAGTCCCCAGTCTAACGTTCTGACTAACTTCAAGGGACCATACCTCTCACACAGACTTGTTTTCAGAGAGTAAGAAAATCCTTAAGCATACCAAATAAAATCTTCCCAAATAAAATCAAAGCTTTGGTGATTCGGGGGCATCCTGTGATCCTGAAGGGTTCCAGAGCCCGAATTCTGAACGCCCCATTCCATCTAACAGAACCATGGATGAAAGCAGGCAGAGATACTGGGATACATCTGTAAATCTATTATGCTTGTCTGGGTTAAATACGAACTTCATGTCCTCCGTTATTTTTGTGCCATTTTCTAGTCTCCTACACAGAACATAGAAAACTTTAGGTATCAATATAGTTTCTAGTTGTCACATTCTAGATGCTTTTTGATTAAAGTATCAAGAAAAGCTTATTCCATTATGAAAAATAAAAACTGCTTTCTTCTATCTCTGGGGCCATTTTCTTGTCAATCCAATGGACAAGCACAAAGCAGTGAAGAAGCACCTTTATCAAGTGGAGGAGTCCTACCATGCTGGGATCTCAGTTTCCTGGGTGTGCGGTGTGGGTGGCAAGTCCTGTCCTGCAGGGGGCCCTGGTGCCCCTGGATAGGAAGGAGGCTTCGACACCCACAGCTGCCCAGAGCACAGACACTGGCCAGCAAGGGCTGTGGGGACTTCTGCAACCCTCTCTGGAAATTCTCCAGCAAGATTAGATCTCTTCCGAGCAAAGCTTTTCTCCTTTTCACCAAGTGTTACTTTCAATGCCTGTGCCACTGTGTTTAAAACCCCCTTGACGACCGTTAAAGGTGACATACAGAGAATGAGGCCCTAAGGTGATTCCATTTTAGTGGAACTCCAAGTATTTCAGCAAGTCACATGAGTGTAACTGAATATTCTAACTGGCTAAGAACAAGATTTCCCCTTCATTTCAATTCTCCCCAAGTAACAGCATTCAACTCCAAGCTGTCATAAAAGTCATTTTGCTGTAACAAAGTGAAGATTCAGAAGCCAGTGACTGAATTAGCATGAAGTCAATTAGGTGCCCACCTACAGCCAGAACATGGAAAGAGAGGCACTAACAGGTCTGAAAGTAAAAATGGAGGACACAGTTAAGGAGGAGAAAAACATATTTATGTATAGAACTTGCAAGACATCTTTCCAGGAGAGATGAGGAAATTTCAAGAAAAGAATTTAGGCGGTAAAATGGCACACATTACTATTTAGCAACAGGCCTTTCATGGGCATCAAATGTGTTTAAGGAATCATGGTAAAGGCAGAGATAGGCAATGTGGTCCATCGATCAGAAATTGAGCTATTGTCTAGCTGGAACTCAACATTCTTAGCTCATTTAAAAACACAAATGTTCCAAGACAAGACATTTCACTGGGGGGGAAGGGACAGATATAAAAGAACACATGATATCCTACTTTGACCTGGGAAAATTATCACATATTCCTAGAAAGAACCAAATAAATGCACTTGAAGAAAATTAATAGGACTACAGAAGCAGTGACATGTTGAAAATGTATTATGGCTTTCTCCAATGATGATCTTCATATACATGAACAATTTAATATATACCCTCAGGTTGGAGAAGGGAAGGGAGTGTATCTTGTCAGCTCAGACTGCTATAACAAAAATACTATAGACAGGTGGTTTATAAGCAACAGACCTTTAATTCTCACAGTTTGAGGGGCTGGCAAGACCAAGGTCAAAGTTCATTGAAACCTTTCCCAAAGGCCTCACCTCCAAATACCATCACACTGGGAGTTAGGGTTTCAACATATGAACCATGGAAGGGAGGGCAGGGGTGGAATGGAGGCACACAAACATTCTNTTAAGCAACAGACCTTTAATTCTCACAGTTTGAGGGGCTGGCAAGACCAAGGTCAAAGTTCATTGAAACCTTTCCCAAAGGCCTCACCTCCAAATACCATCACACTGGGAGTTAGGGTTTCAACATATGAACCATGGAAGGGAGGGCAGGGGTGGAATGGAGGCACACAAACATTCTGTCTGTAATAACAAAGAGGTGGTTTTAAGAGATAAAGGGAATGACTGTTTACAGAGTCTAAAGAAAATTGCTACTTTTAAAAAACCTAGCCTCTAAAGTGAATCATTTTCATTCATTCACTCCCTCAAGTTATCAAAACACATAATCTCTACTTTACAAAAGGGCTGCGTTCCAGATAGTGACATTCTTGCGTGCATCCTCAGTCGTGTCCAACTCTCTGAGACCCCATGGACTGTAGCCTGCCAGGCTCCACTGTTCATGGAACTTTCCAGGCAAGAAAACTGAAGTGGGTTGCCACTTCCTCTCCAGGGACTCTTCCCACTCCAGGGTTCAGTCTGTCTTTTTTACGTCCTCTGAATAGGCAGGCGGATTCTTTACCACTGTGCCATGCTGGGAAGCCCTGTGTTCCAGATGTTAATTTATAAACTAGTCATCTGGCATTTGGAAAATTCTATTTTCTGTATTCTATTTTCCATAGAAATTGTGATATTTGTAGCTCTAGACCTTCTGGGGATTCCACTCCAATTGTAAAAATATGATTAAAGCAAAAGTTAAAAAAGAAAAAGGTGACCTTCTCTCTATCCCCAGATGACAGAGAGTTTGGGTAAACCTGACAGAGTCTCCCACATCCTAGGAACCCTCAATTCCCAAATCTGGAACCCTCGCTGTAAATGGCTGACAGATCTCCAGATGAGCCCTAAACTAATACTGAACTCATAATGAAGTGAACTAGTCCTACAAGAAAATAATCTTGTGTGTGTCACGTGAGTTACTACCTTCCGGGTTCTGACACTTTCACACTGTAGTACGATCTTCGGTAGGCTGTACAGACTTCAGTTTCTTGATCCATAAACATGTGTAATAATGCCTTCTTCCCACAGGATTCTTGTGAGATTATGTGAGACACTTGGGGGCAATGCATGGGCACCTCAATTCAACTCCAAGCTGTCAAGACACACGTGGCAGCTGTTTTTATGATCATCAAACATACATTCATGGCATCGTGGGAGGCACTAGGACACGGACCATAGGATAGTACTGCCCCCTCCAGAGAAGTCAGAGTCTCACAGGACAGAGAAAAGGTAACTAACAAGCTGAAGGAGATGCCCTGACAAAGGATGTGCAGATTCTACGCAGGGACCAGTGGGTCACAGGGGCACGTGTGAGGCTTGCCANAGGCACTAGGACACGGACCATAGGATAGTACTGCCCCCTCCAGAGAAGTCAGAGTCTCACAGGACAGAGAAAAGGTAACTAACAAGCTGAAGGAGATGCCCTGACAAAGGATGTGCAGATTCTACGCAGGGACCAGTGGGTCACAGGGGCACATGTGAGGCTTGCCAGTGGGAAATGGGATGGGAGGAGGAGAGAGGAAAGTGAAAACCTATGTTGGAGAAGCAGGTAAGAGCGCTAGTGTTTGCTTTTAAACTGGGGGTGGGTGGAAGGCTGGAAAGAGCGTGATTATCAAGGCTGTCAGAAGACTGCCGCAACAGTCCACGCAGGAGATGGAGGCACTGTGAGGCCAGGGCAGGGGAGGGACTCAGGCAGGGGCCACAGGAGAGATGGCAGGAAGGCAAGGTGAGGGAGAGGAAACCCATGGGTTCTGACTCTGCACCCCACAGGCAGGACAGTCAATGAGTCAGGGAGCACAGAGTCATAGGGGTCGGGGGAAGGGAAATAGGGAAAGTTCTAAGGATCTTAGCCATGTGCCGTAAGCTACTAATTATATTCATCACAGACCCATGGTGCCTGCTGAGTCAGGAGGCAGGCCGTGCACCGAGTTACCGAGTGCAAACTAGTGAGAGTCCTCTGTAACGACACGTTCTCTTGTAAGAAAAATCTCCAAGATGAACTGGGCACTGAGTCTGCCGTGTTAAGTATAAGAAGTTCAAGGTTAAATAAGCTAGGACCTAAGCCACNGAGTTACCGAGTGCAAACTAGTGAGAGTCCTCTGTAACGACATGTTCTCTTGTAAGAAAAATCTCCAAGATGAACTGGGCACTGAGTCTGCCGTGTTAAGTATAAGAAGTTCAAGGTTAAATAAGCTAGGACCTAAGCCACGCGTGTTTAGGGATTTGTGCTCTTGCTAAGAAAACAATAAGCCAGCTACGCTCTAACCTGAATTACACACTTCAGGGAGGTTGAATTATTTAGCAAATTGCTATTTTGCTCTACTAAATGGTGCGCTAATGACTGCTATGAAAAAGTTTTCCAAGGTTACTCCCCCATCCCATCTCTCCAAAAGAATCTGAAAGCCACTTGGGACATTCCAGCCCACCTTTTCAAATGATTTTTCTTATTTTCAGGTCCTTTTCTCTGAAGAGCAGCATGATGATACTAATGGCAACTAACAGTCCTTACTATGTGCCAGTCGTTCTGCTATAACTGTACAAGGATGGCCTCACTTGACCCCCACCAGCCCTTTCCACATCCCCTTCTCACAGGGGAGTACCCTGAGGCAGAGGGCAGTTAAGTCCTTAATCCAAGGTCACGTCCATAGCAGGCAGACTGACTCCAGGGGCTTCTCTTTTAACCATCACTCTAGTTCCTATGTTACCGTAAAAATAAAAAAGGGATGTTTATTGCAGAAACTTGAAAAAATCGAAGAGGGCTTTTTTTGGGGGGGGAGGGGTTCATTTTAAAGTAGAAACAAAAAGCCTCTGAGAGTGTGGCAAAATCTACGTCCCTCTTTCTGCCATTTACAAATAGAGTGACCTTGGGCAAGTAAAACTCTGAAAGCCTCAATAGCCTCACCTGAAGTATTCCCTTCAAATGGAAGTACAAATAATACCTAACTGGATGACATGGTTAGTATATAGCATTTAGCACAGAGCTGTGGTGTTGGAGAAGACTCTTGAGAGNGGAACCTGGTGGGCTGCAATCCATGGGGTTGCTAAGAGTTGTGCATGACTGAGCGACTCACACAGGTTATTAGTAAATGGAATTTGTCTGCATTCCACAAAGATCCCCCCTTAAGGCCAGGAATTCAGTCTAGCTAATAATTTTTAAACCAGGGAAGCATGCATCTTACACACACAATAGTGATCTTGCATTTAACAAAGTACACACCAAGTGTTTAAGTATCTGTTTTGCCTAGAGACATGGGCTGTTTCTTAAAAAACAGAATCTACAAAGCCAGTCACAAAGGAGCCCCGCAGAACACCAGTAAACCCAGTTCTAGTAACAGAGGCTCATAAAACTAGCTTTTAAAGAGCCAAATGTTTTCTGTGTTTAAGAACTTTAAGTAAGATGGTGCTTCCAGGTGGTTTTTAACTGTGTACATAACATTCTGGAGAGGATAGGCCATTGCTTGCTCTTTAGTAGCCAAGCCAGTCAATTCCGTTTATGTCATTAGTATTATTGTCAGTAAAAAGCATCATAATACAGCTTTTTCTTTTTTCAAATCCCATGTGGAGGCACTGAGTCAGCAGTCAGAAAAATAGCTTGACTTGCCCACAGAAAAAGTCCCCATGCATTTCACAGGTTACAAATGAGAAGCCCCAAGGAGTCCTCTCACCCACACCCAGAACAAAAAAGTTGAACCCAAAGCTTCAACTGAGAATCAACCAACTGCTACTTGCATCGTAAAAATCCTCCTGACGATAAGTGGGCCACCCTTGGGGAAAAGGAAGCCCCAGTGAAAGAAAACTTTGACCCACAAAATGTCAGGCGGGCACTGGGATAAGCTACCCCAGGTCTAATGGGATGAAACAGCATTAACTCTGGCCTGATTCGTTCCAGGATCAAACAAACCTTGGATCATCACAGACTGTAATGCCTCACTAATGAGTTAAGAGGATTTTGTTACAAAAATCCTAATATTCTTCCTTTAGAGAATCCTCGCCACCAGGGTGGTAAGATCATTAAAAATAAAAAATACAATGATGTTCATGAGAATAGTAACTAACACTGAATACTCAGTGTGTTTAAGTGTCACTCCAGGGACCCTGACATGCACCACTTATTTCAAATTTTTGTAACCTTGTAAAGGGTCTTTTGCCCATTTTACAGAGGAAGAAACGGAGGCTCACACATTGGAAGGTACTATACATGATGACAGAGCCCATACTTGCTTCAGAGGATACAAACTAAGCTCTAACTACTTCTCAAACTAAAATCAGACGAAGTTTACCTTTGCAAGGAAAATACAAAAGTGCATCCAAAAGCCACCTTCAAATATGTATAACACACTGCTGGGTTCTAAGGTTTTGTAAGGAATGATTTATGCCCGAGGTATCCTAACCACCAAGACAGAGGTGTGCAAAGCAGAATGTCACCGGGCCCATGGTTACAACACACCTGATTTTGTGTTTCTTCCCCATTCAAATGAACCAGAAAGAAGTTTGGTGTCCTGCACACAGCATCATTGCGGTCCTATTAAATCTCATGTAGCAAGCCTGCTTAGAAATGATAGAAAAGCAAATAAAGGTGATAAAGTAATTTCAGTGAGGCTACGACTGAAAAAAATCTCACATGGAAACTTCTGGTTTGAGTGCCCTGAGGGATAACATAACATGGAATGAGAAATGTGTCTACCATGTGCAGTCCTGGTCAGTTTCTAGAGCCAAGATGAGTAATGAATCCTCAAATTTCTTTAAAATATTTTTCCAGTAGTCATGTAAGATGTGAGCTGGACCATAAAAAAGGCTGAGCAATGAAGAATTGATGCTTTAGAACTGTGGTGTTGGAGAAGACTCTTGAGAGTCCCTTGGACTGCAAGGAAATCCAACCAGTCCATCCTAAAGGAAATCAGTCCTGGGTGTTCATTGGAAGGACTGATGCTGAAGCTGAAGCTCCAATACTTTGGGCACCTGATGTGAAGAGCTGACTCATTTGAAAAGACCCCAAAGGTGGGAAAGATTGAGGGCAGGAGGAGAAGGGGACGACAGAGGATGAGATGGTTGGATGGCATCACCAACTCAATGGACATGAATTTGAGCAAATCCCAGGAGATAGTGAAGGACAGAGAAGCCTGGTGTGCTGCAGTTCATTGCAAAGAACTGGACACAAACTTAGTGACTGGGTGTGCTTAGTTGCTCAGTCATGTCTGACTCTTGTGACCCCACAGACTGTAGCCTGCCAGGCTCCTGTGTCCATGGGATATTCCAGACAAGAATACTGGAGTGGGTTCCCATTTCCTTCTCCAGGGGATCTTCCTGACCCAGGAATCGAACCCAGGTCTCCTGCATTGCAGGCAGACTCTATACCGACTGAGCTACCAGGGAAGCCTGACTTAGTGACTGGAGAGCAACAAACAACAACCACGGCACATATAATCAGTTATGGATCTATCTCTAGATATTACATCAACTGATGCAATTAAAAATACACTAGATTCCACAACTGTCCAGTCTATTAGAACAAGGATATACAGGTAGAAGATATAAAAAAAGACACCTACAGCAATGAGTTCGGGATAATGATCTGGTCGTAGACCAAGAGAAAAAGCTGAGGAATGCTCTATTATCAGATCAGCATGTTTCCATCTACAAAGAGGATCAAGAAACAGTAGAAATAGCTTGAGGTTTGACACAGAAGAACTTTCAGAGATGTGCAAACAGCAGAGATGGCCCGTGGGATATTGCATAAATCAGCACTTTCCCTCAAAGGCTGGGAGTACAGATTAACCTGAGGCCAAGGAGTATGTTTGGACACTAATAACCCCATTCTCTTGAAAAAGGTAGAAAGGCACTATGCTGAAGGTTGCTAGGTCTCCTGACTCTGTTCTGCTCCCAGGCCCAGTTTCAAAGGTAAAGATCCCAGCAGGGGGTTGATTTCTGTCAGGAAAGGCTGGTCCTTCAGGATGCCATGTGTGTCGCACTCTATTTACTCCTGACCAACCTCTCAGGGGTTTAGGGTCCTGTCCAAGAACAAAACCATGTATGGAGAAAAACTACAGCACCGAAGAATCATTTGGGTATTACTCTTCAGAACAAATTCTAGATTAAGATAGCCATTACTGTGTCACAAACCAGGCACATGATACTTACATCCAAGTGTCAAACCTTATCTATTCCAGTGCCCACATCTTATCTATCACAGAACTGAGGATAGGAGTCCCCTGTGGATTGCACAAGCGTCCCAGCCATTTACCTACACTCTTCTTTATGGAGGGGACTGGGAGGAATCCACAACTGTCGAGTCTATCTGGAATCACATACATGTAGAAAATTAAGACCACAAGGAACCTGGTAAAAGAGAAGGAGCATCAAAGGGGTGAGCACAGAGTGGAGGAGGGAGAGATCTGGGGCTGGGGCACCCGGGGGACCTCCCCAGAGGAGTGGAGCTGGGACCCACCCTTAAAAGAGCAGTGGGAGTGGTTAGGCCAAGGGATTTGGGAAAAGGGCCCTCCTGGTGGCTCAGATGGTAAAGAATCTGCCTGCAATGCAGGAGACCCGGGTTTGATCCCTGAGTCGGGAAGATCCCCGGGAAAAGGGATATGGCAACCCACTCTAGTATTCTTGCCTGGAAAATTCCATGGACAGACCATGGGGTCGCAAAGAATTGGACACAACTGAGTAACTAAAGCTTCGCCTCACTTCATGCCAAAGGAAAGACACGATCCAAGAGCAGAGGGGAAAGGGGGCTGCCACGCCCTGAGAAGGATGAAGCGGTCACATGGGCTATGATTCTGCCTTCACCTGAAAGCTGACAGCAATGATTTAAAGCATACTGAAACACGTGAACACCCTGTAAACGTTAAAGGAATTGATTCTCGGCGGAATCGGGGCAGACTTCATACAGGTGGCATGGGGCCAGGTTATTAAGGGTTAACAAGTCAACGACCTAGGAGGCTGAATGTAGATGGCTGTTTCAAGCTGAAGCCCAGCATGCAGGGAGGTGTAGAAGGATACAGGGGGTGAGCGGCGGTGCACCTGGGCACCACCACCATCTCTGTGTGCGCTGATGCTCCCCATGCGCCTCACAACATCCACCTCTCCCAGCCGCACCACCACCCTAGACCGTGTTCTTCCACCGGCTCTCGCAGATGGCCAGTCTCAGCTCTCCACCCTGTTCCCGCCGCCCCCTGTCCCCCATCTCCGCACTGCACCAGAGCCACCAAAACCGACAGGCCGACTACTGCCTGACGCCTCTCAACGACTGTGCACCTTGTTCTCTGCAGACTACCCACAACCCCTCATTTGCTTAGGGCCCCTGCATCACTGGCTCACCCCGGCTTCCAGCCCAAGCTTGCCCTCCCCGCCCTGCCCTGCCCACGGCCCGACCACACCCACCTCCTACCACCTTCTCCTTACTGAAGGCAAGCCCTGTGCAGGGAAAGTTCCCCTCTGCCTCCTGCCCCTCGTCCCCCTACCCTCACCTCTGCATAAAAGTCCTCACTCAGAGAAATCCCCCCCTGACCCCTCTCCCTCAAAGCCCCAGGCTTGGTGAAGTTCCTCTGTTTACACTCGAATCACAGCCCAGATCCGATCAGCCCTCGAGGGCAAGGTTCACATGGACACAGCTTGGCGCGGGCCCATGATAAGGTGGGATGGATGAGTGGTGCATGGTCGTTGGGCTCGAGAGCAGACCAGGGACATGATGGGAAGATTTGAAGGTCCTCTGACCTTTATGTCGTTGGGCAAAGACAGCCTGGTCCTGCGTGGCCTCGCTGGCAACACCGCGGTCTCCATCATTGCTCCCAGCACCAACCAGGGCAGCTGACTCAGCTTTAAGACCTTCATCAAAGGGCAGCAGCAAAAAAAGGCTGGGTCTGCTTTCTATTCCCCTGCTTCTGGGTGTGTGAGAAGCCCCCAGGCCAGCAGAACTGCTTCGTCACCCAGCTCGGAAGGGAAGACATGGCTTCCACCTCATCAGCTCGGAAGCGCGGTCTGTCCACTGGTTCACGAAGCAGGCGGGATGGTGCCCCGGTCTGTATGCGAAAGACGGCCCCTTGCTACAGATGGGCTCTGACTCAGGGCCCCAAATTTATCCCAGTTAGAAACTGGACACTCCTGCCTCTCTTAAGGGAGGTTCCTCCCCACCCACTCTTCCCCCTTTACCCCCCTGGCAGCCAATTCACTGGTGGCAATTACCATCACCAGATCCAGAACTTTGATGCCTGCTCCCTCCATCCCAGCGGTGGCTCCTGGGGTGTGTCTTCAGTCAACCATCCCACAGATACTCTTGCCACCACATCTCCCCCTGTGGAGCCGTAATCCTGGACAATCTAACTAACTGAACTGACATGTTCNGTGGCAATTACCATCACCAGATCCAGAACTTTGATGCCTGCTCCCTCCATCCCAGCGGTGGCTCCTGGGGTGTGTCTTCAGTCAACCATCCCACAGATACTCTTGCCACCACATCTCCCCCTGTGGAGCCGTAATCCTGGACAATCTAACTAACTGAACTGACATGTTCTGCTGAGATTCAGGCTTGTCCGTATGTATTCCCTGAAACTCTCTCTCTCCTTCAAATATCAAGGTGTTTGTTACCTGCTACAGGTGGATGAAACGCCAATAATGCCAAGTGAAAGAAAACAGACGTCAAAGGCTATATATTCTATGATTCGCTTTATATGAAATATGCAGACTTTGTTGTTCAGTTGTGTCCAACTCTGCAACCCCACAGACTGTAGCACGCCAGGCTTCCCTGTCCTTACAGCAGCTCAAACTCATGTCCATCGAGTCAGTGATGCCATCCAACCAACTCATCCTCTGTTGCCCCCTTCTCCTCCTGCCTTCAATTTTTCAGTATCNAAACAAAGGAATTCAGAAATTAAGACCTTTCAGGACGTAACCAAGCCTAAAACAACTGTATATATAGTTCAGTGGTAAATTGATATTTAAATAAAAAAAATTTTTTTCTAGCAAGTACCATCCATTTCCCTTTTGCTAGGACAAGCCAAGTTTTGTTTAGGCTCCATCCTCCCCAGCTCAGTAGGTGAGATCTGATAGGGTCAGAACCCAGGGTGTGTGTGTGTTAGAGGGGGGGATAGTAACCCCCCCCTCTAGTGACTGGCTGGGTGACAGACCAACAGGAGCCACAGAGGCTTCTGGGAAGATGACATGCGGCACAAGGTGAACTATGCAAGGGTCATAAGATTATGTTATTTCTAGTTTTTTAAAACAGTGATTTAGTATTAATATTTTATTTACTAAAATTTTTTAAAGGTTCATAGAATTCAAGTGGCAGAAAAAAAAAAGGTAGGCAAAAAACACTAGGAAAAACTTCTTAACGTTAATGAATGTGACCTATTAAATTAAATTAAATCCTTCAAAAAGAGCTGCTGAGTTTCTTTACCATAAAAAAAATTTAAAGAAAGGGAACAGATAAGTCATGACCAATGACACCCAGTCCTGTATCCCATGTTCCTGCCATACATGGTGTGTCTGCACCTCAGTCCCAACAAGCCAAACCTCCCTGCCTCCTGACTCCATCCAGGTGATTCTGTTCTTGCCCAATCACCTTCCAGGAACCCAGTCCTGAAAGCACGCTCCCTGCTGCATGGATCCCAGGCCAGCCCTGTGACTCCAGTCACCCTACCCCCCTACCCTGTCCTGTCCTATCACCTCTTTGCCAGAACCATCTCCTATGAACTCCTTGGCCTCCAGAACCTCCCCACATCCAATCTATCTAATACATACAGCTTTCACACTGATCTCTTAAAGCACAACTCATTCACTCAGCACACACTGACCACTGTGTCAGGTAACCAAGACCACAAACAAATTTAGTGGCTTGTTGTTGTATTAGTCACTCAGTCATGTCCAATTGTGTGACACCATGGACTGCAGCCCATCAGGCTCCTCTGTCCATGGAATTCTCTAGGCAAGAATACTGCAGCAGGTTGCCATTCCTTTCTCCAGGGGATCTTCATGACCCAAGGATCAAACCTGGGTCTCCTGAACTGCAGGCAGATTCTTTATGGTCTGAGCCACCAAGGAAGCCCCAGAAGTTCTTTTAACAACACAAATGTATCTTATAGGTCAGAAGTCCAAAACGGGTCTCACTAGACTAAAATCCAGGCACGCTCATGGCTGCTTTTTGGAGGCTTTATGGGAGGATCCTTCTCCTGGCCTTTTCCAGCTTCTACAGGCTGCGATCTATCGCTCCATTCACAGTTGCCTCCTCCGTCCTGAAGGCCAGCAACACTGGGCCCAGTCTCCTCACACCCCACCCTTCTCATTCTTTCCCACCCCCCTCTTCCACATTTAAGGACCCTTGAAAAGTGAAAGTGAAAGTCACTCAGTCATGTCTTACTTTTTGTGACCCCATGGACTATACAGTCCATGGAATTCTCTAGGCCAGAATACCAGAGTGGGTAACCTTTCCCTTCTCCAGGGGATCTTCCCAACCCAGTGATTGAACCCAGGTCTCCTTGCAAGTGGATTCTTTACCAGCTGAGCCACGAGGGAAGCCCCTAAAGGACCCTTGGGGGTTGGTTACACTGAGCCCACTTGGATAATCTAGGACACTACTTCAGCTGGCTGGCAGCCTTAATTCCATCCGCAGCCTTAATTCTCCACATAGTCACAGTGATGGGAAACTGGGACACATCTTTGAGGGACTTTATTCTGCTGACCACAGGCACTTTATACAAGGCCCTGGGCATGGCCAACATTAAACGCAGACCGTGCCGTCAAACTCAAGTCAGTCCTTCAATACCAAATGTTAACTGGTTCCCAGTGCTTAAAGAGTTAAGCCTAAACTACTTAATCTTACAGGGAAGCCTTCCTTGATTTCGAAACACTCCTGAGCGATTTACCTTACCTGACCTCCCTGAGGTCCCCTACCACTGATCTCAACTTGCAGAACTGGGAGCATCCAGCTTACCCACTTCTGCTCCACACCCACTCCAGTGCCACTCCCAGTGCCTGCACCGTGCTTGCCCCAGCAGACGCTCTCCACGTTCCAGCTCACACACCACCTGCCCTCTCCGACGCCCAACAAAGCCCTGTGGCCCCAGCTGGCCATTTGGCAGGGACACAGAGAGTTCAGGCAGAGGAGTGACCCAGCGCTGCCGCCAGCTGACTGTGAGGCCCAGCCCCGCCAGCTGACCTCTCCGCCTTGCTTTCATCAGCTGTCAGGTGAAGAGCAGCCCAAACTATTTCTAAATCTGCTCCCAGTTCTAGGAAATCCTCGATCCTGAAAGCCACTATCTAATCAAGGTCAGCATCATGTCATCTGAACTACTGCACTCCCTTCTGATGGAGGGTCCCCGCTTCTGGTCTTGGCGTTGCTTCCCACTTCCCAAAAAGCACCTTTCCAGATTACTCCTCTCAAAACCAGCTAAAGGCTCTTAGGACAACGCTCCGATCCCTCTGTGCGGCCTCAGGCCCCTGCTTCCTCCTTTGCTTCTCCTTACAATCAGTTCCTCACGTGCTACCTGCCTCCTCCCCCACAGCCTCTGCCTGAACGCTGGCTTCCTCTCTCCAGCAGGCAGATGTTTGCTCAGTCTCCAGGCACCCTTCCCCGGCCCCTGGGTTTGATTTAGGGGGTCCCTTCCTGTCTGCCCACAGCACCCCATACTGCGCTCTCGGTGCTCATCACCATGGTACCAGTATCTGTCCCGTCAGTCTCTTGCACAGACTCCAACTTCCACGTGGGCAGCGCAGTCACTCTCATCCACCCTAGTACAGGCCGAGGGGCGGGCACCAGGATTCCGGGTGCAGCAGCAGGACTCTGAGCTGCCCACAGCCACTCAGAATCAAGATGAGATTTCTCAGTCTGTCCGCAGATTCGTGTGGCTGTATGTTTAGTCCTGGCTAAGGGAGACATAAGCGACACTGTCGGGGGTTGGTTTCTGGGAACATCCCTTAAGAGAAAACATAACTGAATCCTCAGCCCCTTCTACTGTCTGCTTCTCCATCCTGCTGCCTCTGAGCCTGACACACAGTGAGCTAGGAGCCTGCAGCTGGTCACCCCGTACCCTTTCCCCAGCCCTTTGTGTAAAACACGAGTAACACCTTGTTTTGAGATGCCATTAGTGGGGCCGTGATTATTTTGGGATCTCTGTCACCTGCACTCAAACCTGATGGCAACACACAGCCCTCCCCACAGCACCAATAACGATCTGCTGCATCAAGCTCACACCTCACCTCTCCCACTGGGCTACGACCTGTCAGTAGGTGTACTGTCGTATGTCTCTGCAGGATCCACGCACTGGAGCAGAGCAGCAGAGAACACAGTGGGGAGCAAGTGCGTATGGTCAGTGACCCAATGACCACGTGGCAACGGAAGCAGACAGGCTCCGTTCAACCTACACAGGCTGCCTTAACCTTGGCTCAGCATTGGTGCTGCTGCTGCTAAGTCACTTCAGTCGTACCCAACTCTGTGCGACCCCACAGACGGCAGCCCATCAGGCTCTTCTGTCCATGGGATTCTCCAGGCAAGAATACTGGAGTGGATTGCCATTTCCTTCTCCATGGCTCAGTGTTGAGGCCAACCAAAATAAGGTTAAAAAGAGAGTGTCAGTTTCAACCATTATTTGACCAGGGAATAGCCAAGTGCTTAGACACCAGCGTGGGTTCTCTTCCTTCCTTGGGCACAGTGCCACAATAAATCCCTGGCTTATTCCACAAGGGAATATGCAAATAAGCAAGGGCCTTTAACATAGCACACTGAAACAGCATCCTCTGCTCCTGGCAGATGGTGGGGCTACATTTCGCAATTTGCTCCACTTCCTCAGCCTGGGTGGGAGAACAGCAACCCTAAGCAGGGAATCCATCCCCCTAAGGCTGCTATCTCCCAGAGCTGGCTTCCCCATGGGGGCTCCTCCTCTGTGCAGTGTTACAAACTCTCAAGCTTCTCAGGCTACTGAGGCATACTCACCTTCACAAAGCCATAAGCACAGATGACAGAGCTGATTATACCCAAAAGGTACATAGAGAAACATTCATGCAAATAACTGCCAGATACCTACCACATGCCAGACAGCACACAGGTACCAAGGTTACACAGGGAACACGCCAGACCTGGAGCAGAGAGCGGAGGGAAGCGCTAGCTGTCCTCCCCTGATGAGAAGGAGGCTGAAGCACACAGAGGTCAGCTGGCTATAACCAAGGTTACATGAGCCGGAAGGGGTAGGAATAGCTAATTGAGTAAACAGCATCAGAGATTCCAGGGTGTGTGAGTCTGACTTACAAGGAATAGGGCCTTTTCTGTTTAGCTGGCTTTGCTTTCTGTGTTTTTGTCAGTGGGGAGCAATCAGGGAAGCATCTGCACAAAGACGGTGCAGAGCAGAGATGGAGCTGACAGGGCACGGGTGGGGAGACGTGGGGTGTTCAGAGTGAGAGGTGCAGGCAGGAAGTGAAGCGGGATCAAGGATGGCCCTAAGTGAAAGTAAGTGAAGCTTTCAGTATGGAGTGCACGGATCCCACTGACGTGTCAGAAGATCTCCATGACAGCCAGGTTGGGACCTGAACACAGAGAGGCAGGAAGAAGCCGGGGGAAACCAGGCACCCTGCAAGGGCTGGCATGCTGTGCAGGCAGGGCGGCAGCAGACGCAGCAGAGCCTGAATGGACAACACTTGGCAAATGACGGATGGAGGAAAGGAGGAAGGATGTGGCTGATGGGAAAAGGACCCTGGCACTGATGGCCTGGGCAACTGGTGATGGAGATGCTCCGGGTCATGCTGGCAGACGGGAGACAGGTTTGGAGGGAGACCAAGTGAATCAGCTGATAAGAAGTTGGAGCTTCTGATGAATCTGGAGCTCAGAAAACAGAAGTGGATTAGAAATAAATGTCTGAGATGGACAGCAGGTGGGCAAGTGGATACGTGAATCCATGGGCAAGGCAATCATCCACTGAGATTGGGTTTCCGACAGTACTTTGCAACGATTCACCTACATTTTGAATTTTGGAAGTCCTTTATAACATGCCAGTCCCATTTGCAAAACGATGGTAAACTCAAGCATGGAGCTCCGTACCAGGGCTTGATATAGGGCACCCACCATCACTCTGCATTCGGAGCCACCTTCCTCTGCGGTCACTGAGCCTCTTCCAAACCTACCATGTCTTGCAAAGCAAACAGAAAGGAGCTGCCATAACAAGCACAGTATATAAAGCATTCTCCGGGACATGAAGTCCCAAAACTCATTTAAGGAGTTATTTGGAGAAGCTCTGACCTGTTTCACAAGGCAACCACCTTCTTGGATGAAGCCGACTTGCAGACAATCAATGGCTGCACTGATGAGGACAGGTGATCCTCTGCAGGTCTCTAACCGGTCCCTTAAAGACGGGCTTCAGGAGACTGAGCTCTACTTCAACCCCATTTCTAATATACAAATCAGACTGCAATTGCACATGGCTGGGAGACAAACATTTAAGAGGCTTTTAAGCAACATCAGCTGCTGTGAGCAGCTGCTTGTAATTCTAAATCTGACTGCAGCCTCTTAACTGATGTGATTACTTGAATATTCAAAATAAATTATCATGTTCTCCAAGATAATTCATACAAAATATACAAAGGCAGTGTTACAGCCTCAGCTGAAATGAAGGGAGAATGGAAGGACATAATTAACAAAGCTAAGTTATGCACCCCTTCGAGAGAAAAGGTCTTAGATTTTAATTCCAACAGTGTAACATAAATAAAGATATGACAGGAAAAGACATTAAAAAAAAAAATTCAATCTAAACCCCCACATTGTATAATTGTTCGGGTGCGGGCTGCGAGGAGGGTGATAAGAGGAACAGGCAGAGTTAAACTGTACTTAAAAAAGAAAAAAGCCTACTACAATGTGGCATATTTAAAAGCAAACACAACCCAGTAATTATCTATCATCTCCTCTACAGCCAACGGTTATTTCACCACCTGGTTACACTCCATGCTAATATATAAACCACTCTGAATTTTGTGATCCTCATATTTTAGGAATTATGGTACTTAGAGCCACACCCAGAAAGAAAACTAAGAAGTCCTAAAAGAGAAAGAATCCCAAGAGAACTAAAGGGGTGGGGAAGGTGTTAGTCTCAACAACCTGAACAAGTAGCCTTTAATCAGGTCTATGTCAGCATGACCTAGATGTTCTCAAAACACACATGATGTACATCTCTACCCAAGAGAAAGCAGACAATCTGGAGACTCCCTAGAGGATGAGGGTGCCCTTCCCTCCCAGCCCACACCCCTCAGGTTTTACACACCTTGTAGATCAAACCCAGGTGGGCCTGGGGCTAGACAAGGAAACTGATGCTGGACGCCTTCGACCAGGCTGGATCTGAACCCTGCCTCTGCCACCTGCTAGTTGGGAAGCCTTGAACAAGTCACCTAACCTTTCTGTGCCTTAGTTTCCTCATCTGTAAAACTGGGGGTACCGACTTCATGGGGGGGCCTTGGAGGTGAAGCACCTTAGAAAAGTACCTAACATGTAGTATATTTATCACCCCACAGATCAGCCTCATCCTCTTCATAAGCCCCAAAGTATTACACTGCCCAACTGCAGCACCATTTATGCTTCTGAAGAACATTCCTCAGCTGACTCAATCTTCTATCATAGACAATGCTTCAGTGAACGTCCTAGTTGATAAGGAGATTTTTTTTTAACAATGCTTATCAAATTCAGTCAGTCCCCTACTTAACTTTTAGGTATAATACTGATAGTCTCAACAGCCCCTCCGCCCCAAAGTAGGCACAGAAGTCTCAAAGAGGTGGAGTGATTGGCCCACCAATGCTTGTCTGGGTCTCAGGGCAGAGCCGGACCCCTGGTTCCCTGCAGCTGCTTACCCTGAAAGGCCTCTTCTCCAGTCCCCTTCCTACTGGTTTGCTAACTTTTAAAAGTGTGTAGTAGATACTTTTCGGAGAAGGCAATGGCAACCCACTCCAGTACTCTTGCCTGGAAGATCCCATGGACGGAGGAGCCTGGTAGACTGCAGTCCACGCGGTCGCTAAGAGTCAGACATGACTGAGTGATTTCATTTTCACTTTCATGCATTGGAGAAGGAAATGGCAACCCATTCCAGTGTTCTTGCCTGGAGAATCCCAGGGATGGGGGAGCCTCGTGGGCTGCTGTCTATGGGGCTGCACAGAGTTGGACACGACTGAAGCGACTTAGCAGCAGCAGCAGTAGATACTTTTAATAAATGCACTTTAGATCCATAGTAAACATTTGGAAGTTTTGTAAGAGGTAAACTCAAACTTTCACAGAGGTACATATCAGCTCAAAAACAGGGTAGATACAAGTATCAACAGCTCCTATAAATATTAAGGCAATGTACTTTTTCTGCCAAAGACTGAAGCAGAGGTACCCTAAATGCTACCCCCAAGGGCCATCAGCACATGGCGAAACTTCCCAGCGAAGCAAATGAATAATTATTGAATTCAGTGTCATGAGAACTATTCTTTGGGGAAGGAGAAATTGGCAACAATTACTTTGTAGGAGCATGTGCCATGCCAAGGCAAAAGGAACAGGTACTCCAGGGTTCTGGAGAACTCAGATAAGAACCAGAGTGGCCAACTCTGCAGTGTGGCTCTAATCAGGTCTGTTTAGTATGCACGTATCAGAGTTAGGTCTGACAGGGTGAAAGTGTTGACAACGGGGGAAGAACTGTAACACAGAGATGGAACCTGTAACCAGCATGTGCTCACAAGAGGGCCTGAACTTAGTATCAGGCTTGTCATTTGAAGCTTCAGTTGTTTCAAGAAAATGGTTATTCTAATCAGAGAAAGCATGAGAGTCCCAGCACTAGAAATCTTAAGTGAAAAACTATTCTCTAAACCCCCGTCAGCAAGAAGACATCAAACAAAAGGTACTGAAGTCTAACAAGATACAAGGAACCCTGAGGTTATCACACATCACTGAGCTCAAATGGGACAAGAAGGGAGAAGGACAGGATTCAGTCTTCCTAAAACCTCAGCAATATGACTATTTTCAATCCAGGGGCCACACAATTTTAAAAGCAAATGTATTCGAGTCAAATAAAAGTATCCTCATGGAGGAAACATGCCAGAAGGAACCAAGCGGCTTGGTAATGGTAATCTTTATGGGCTGAAATCAGGGTGGGGTGGGAAGGCGCTTCTATGACACAAACCCCAACATGAGGAGGGTCTACCTTTCTGAACAACTAACTCTGCTAGGCCGGAGTAACTCCAGCGGTTACATTTAACTTCTTAAAGAGAAAACTGTAATTTCCACCCCTGATTTCTGACATCTACCTTTCAAAGACCTAAAGGATTTCAACTTTCATTCTCTATCCCTGATCAAACAGAAGCAAAGGATTTGCTCTCTGCAAAAGCGAAAATAAAAAATTTTCTTTCTGAAAGGATCCTGAAATTCACCTTGGTATAACTGTTTAGTTTTAAAGTAAAGGACCAAGGCCCAGAGTTGATTTAAGGTTGAAGGCAGGTTTAGGATAACAAACCAGGGCGGCCGGGTTCCATACAAAGACAGGGCACCCTACCCAAACCACTGTACCTTCCAAACCTCTCAGATTACTTCCGTTTCAGTGAACAAAGGAATATGCATGTGCTTTACTATAATCCTGTATTACGAGGCAATGTTCATTTTATGTGAGTTTAGGTAATTCAGTGGATGAGAGGACCCAGAGGCCTCGGTTCTTACTCTGCCAGCAACTGACTCCACGAGCTCACCAGTACTGAGACTTTCCTTTTCTCATCCACAAGCACCCTGATTTCAGTAATATTAAAACGGGAAAGAGGGCTTGTGTGATTTTACCATGCCACGGATTACAAGCTGCATCACTACCCAGGTATGTTAAAAGGTGAAAAACTGCTTGAGAATGGATGAGATGTGGCAGAAACACGTCTTTCTAATGTGGCAGACAAACACTGGCTGCAAAGAGGAATGGGGACCAGAGGGGGAGAAAGGCCCTGTCTGGATGGATCATGGGCCCTTGAGATGTTTCCACTGGAGAACAAAGCCTCCTCTCCCTCCCTCTATAACACTGCAGTTCTTCTGACCCCCAAACCTGAGGGCACCCTTCCTCTTGCTGGCCCTCAATCCGGCTGGTCTTCAAGTTGCGTAGATCTTCTCCTAGAGACGTTCTCAAACGATTATTTTGCTCCAGTGTGTGCTCGTGGCCGTGGCTCCAGGTGAGGCCTCACCACTGCCTGGCCTGCTCCAACAGCCTCCCAGTCCACCCTCATATCCCCCATGTCCATCCTCACCAATCCATCCCATGCACTCTGACAACACTCATGTCCTTGGAGCACAACATTCATGATACACTCCTTCCAGTCCAAAAGCCTCAGTGGTCTTGTGACAACATCTCAGGAAAGACAATAGGCTAGGAGGTCAAGACCACCCAGGCTAGAACGCTTTGTGATCTTGGGCAAGCGTCTAAACTTCTGAGCCTCCATTCCTTCACTTGTAAAGTGGGAAGGCTTAGAGTACCAACTAATAGTACTTGAGAAAAATCCATGTAAGGGCTCAGTCCAGAGTCTGACATGTAGTAATAGTTTAATAAAAGTTAGCCCTTATTATCAACAACTTGTCTTACTAACTTTTCTTCCCACTTCTGCCTGTCAGCTTCATGCATCTGGGCTACTTGCTTTAATGTCCAACGATGCACTTGTCTGTTCTCTAAACTTTCTCTCCTAGAACGCCCGTCCTCTGTGCACCTGTAAGATTCCTCTATGATGGGTAAGGTGAAATTCAAATGTGGATTCCGCTGTTTCATTTCATTTAATTCAATCCTCTCTTTGATGGGGCCTGACATCCTTGGTGGCCCTTATAGCCAATACTGGCACACCCCTATATGCACAGAGACTTTCCCTGAAGGTGTAGTTTAGCAGCCAGGTAGGTGAAGTGAAACTTAAATGCACTTCCTCAGTTTGGGATAGGTCTCAGGATATTAATACTTCAAGTAACCAAGGCCTAAATCAAGGCCAAGGACACTCTCTGGAAGGTGGTGGCAGTTCCCATATGTGAATGTGGTGACAGGGGGCCTAGACTCTAACTGTCAGTCATCTTGCAAGATCAGCCTATGGACCTAAAAAACATCTGAGAAGACTTCAGAGAAACAGAACCTAAGTTCTGCCTTTGGGACTTTTCAGGTCAGGTGATCATTTAAGCCCATCTGGCACTGGGTCCTCTGTCTCTTGCACAAAAAGCATCCTAACCAACTAGGCAGTGCGAGGCGCTGATGACCTAGTAAGCTCTGCCATAAAGTTTTCCCAGATACAGTGAGACAAGCCCCCATTCAGAAATCTGCTTCTGATCCCCTTCTAGTATAAGGTGCAGATTAAGTACAGGTGTAAAAGGATTAAAGTATAAGCTACTTCAGAAACTGTGTTGTTCAGCTTTGTATACAACCCCACGACACACACATAGCACACACTCAGTAACTGACAAGCCAATAAACTAACAGAAAGAGTGAATCAAATGTGGGCTAAAAGGAAGGAACAGACTTTACAGATGTGAAAGACGGCAAATTGTTAATCTTGGGTGGCCTGAAGATGGACCTTTAATCATGAGGTTAGATTTTTAAGTTACAGAGTAACAGAGTTACATAAAGGGTAGAGCCCACTGAACAAATCCGAGCAGCCCAAGGACAGAGGATGGGGCAGGAAAGTTGCAGGAGACAGATCTACATGATTTGGACAAGTCACCTGGTATCTCTAGGCCTCAGTTATTTCTTTATAAAAGAGGTAAGGGATATCACTTCCCACAGGGAGGATGTAAGAATCATCTATGGAAAGCAACTATTAATAGGAAAGTATCCACATCAGTAATACCTGAAACTGAATGTATGCAAAGAAAAACCCACTGGGTAACTAATGGAAACAGTAACTGAAGAGTTGGTAGGCACAAAGGAGGGCTTAAAAATAAGCTTAAGAAATTTTCTTAGGGGAGAGGGACAGGATGTGGCTGAGTAAGGGGCTGAGTAAAAATTAAAACCATCATTCATACTCTCTACTATCTAGTTAGGCATCAAAGTCACCCTAAAAAATGGTAAACAGCTTTGCCATGATTTCTGTAATTCAAGCTGGAAATAAGACACCCAAGGACTGATACTCACTTCTACAAACAGGAGGACAATCAACAGTTATGCTGAGAGAAAATGAGGAGGTAGTGGCAAAGAGATCCTTGCAAACACCCCCAAATTAAGAATTTTGACACCCCTCCCCCCAAAGAAAAAGCTCAGTTGATCCCAGGGAAAGAGATAACTCACCTCATTTTCAAAAGCAGCTTTGCTGGCATACTGGAATTAGTGTCTGTGAAAGCCTAATTTTAAACACTTTCCCAGTTATTTGAGATTCTCCAGCTTTATTCCTGGCCACATCCCCTAAACCTCATTTCCCTTCCCCAAGAAGAAAAATAAGTGAAGAAGAAACATTTATCAAACCACTATCAGGCAAGCCCCCATGCTGGGCACTTTCAACTGTATCATCTCATGGAACCGCTAACAATTCTGCAACATGAAACTGAACAGAAATGATTTCGGAATTGAGTCAAGAAGCTGAGGACAGAGTCTGAAGTACTTTTCTTGAAAAAAAATCTGACCGTCAAATTTTAATAGACTTTCTACTTTCACTTTCAGCTAGGTTCTGTTCTAAATTCTGTAAAACTGGCCATCAGTAACCATCAATAACATTCCTTTTGTCTTCAGTTAGAAATAAAAAAGAAAATGCGAGAAAGAGAAGCTGTCCAGAAAAACTTCCTGTCGATGAGAAGTTATAATCTAGGGTAAGAATGCAAAAGGAGCATGAATGACATTTCTCTTTCAAGTACTGAGCTTTCCCTGGAGAATCCCGGGCAGCATCCAAGCGGACTGAAACAGTGATGCGCTTGTCCCCTCACCGCGGATGGAAAGTTAAACTGTTCATCCACAGCCACCGAATGCCAAACCGGTTGTGTCCGTATCTCTAGATTCTGCCCCAAGTGCTGTTGGCTGAGCAACAGCAAAACAAGTGCAACCAACAGGTTATCTGAGTGGTCAAGGAAACAAGTTACAAAACCTAGCAAGCAACACGAGCTCTTCCGTGCCACCCTATAAAGAAAGCGCTTCCTGCCACCGGTGCCGTTATTAAAGAATTAAGGCTCCCTTACCACTCTCCCGTCGAAACACCAGGTTCCGCAGCCCAGTTCGTAGGTCATGCACTGGATTCTTCCATTCGGACTCCCCACCCCCACTCCAAAGTGGGCCAAGTGCATCATCCAAATTTGCGATCAAGAAGCCAAGAGCTGAGCTCAACTACAGTCTTGAGCAGGGGAAACCATCTCCCTAAAAGTGCAAGGGCACGGAACGGTTGGTGGCAAGACTGTTCTGAAGAACAAGTCTTGCTCCAGGCACGACTCCCTCCACCCCAAGGCGGGCTTGCGAACGCTGGGGTGGGGGTGGGGGGGCGAGTCTTACCTGCGTTTAAACTGTAAAAGAGAACTTTTCCTTGCTACCCGCAGCAGACACGACCCGGCCGCGAGCCGCTCCAGGCCGCGACCCCACCGCCCTCGTGCCCCGATTCCCTCAAGAGTAGCCCAGGTTGTTCCTGAGTCCCGCCCCCGCGCTTCCCCACCCGCCTCATCCTCTCCGAGGACCGCTGGCTACAGTTAGCTGATTTTAATAAAAACCGAAGTGTTCCCAGGCTAGCGGGCTCGCCCTCCCGGTCGGGGGCAGAGGCGGGAGGACAAGAGAGAAAACGAAAGGCCCGAGGTGACCGACCCACGCCACGACCGCCCGGCGGTTCTCTCGGCTCACGGGGGTTTTGTTCTCCGAGGAAGCGCGATCGCTCTCGGGGCTCTTCCCTGGATCTCCGGCCGCGCGTTCATCTAACCCAGGCGGGTGAACCCGAGCGCAGGGGAGCGTAGGGGAGCCGGGTGCGTTCCCGCCGCGCCAGTCAGTAGGCACACTGCCTGCCGGCGGCTTCCACCGCTAAACAGGTGAGACAGCATCTCGCAGAAACGGCCGGGGCGCCTGCCGTCGCGCCCTGAGACCCGGGTCCGGCGGGCTCCTTCGCCATGCGGGCGCAGCGCGGGCCGGGCCGGCAGTCACTCGTGCGCACCGGGTTCAGAACCCAACAGCAGGGTCGCATCCCTCGGTCCCGGCCGCGCGCCGCCGCGGGTGTCATGGCCGAGCGGCGGCCAGCCGAAGTTTTCCGGAGCCGCCCGCTTACCTCTTAGGCCGAGCGCAGCAGCGGGTCGGAGAAGCGGCTAGGCGGCGGCGGCGGCGGCGGAGCCCGGGGACCAGCCGAGCCGGGAGGAGGCTGGAGGGAGGTACCGGCCAGCAGAAGCAGCCGCGATGGGAAGAGGAAGGCGCCGGCTATCTACAATCAGAACGTGGGCTGACCGTGACGTCACAATGGCGCGGCCAGCCAATCGTCGTCCGGAGGCCGAATCTAGCGCTATGATGTCATGCGGCCTGGGAGCCAATCGTAAAACAATAGAACTTTCGTGACTGTAAATTCCAGAATCCGATGCAGTGAAGAGCAGTGGTCCGGGTTGGTCCCCTCCGGTTCACGTGTCTCTGGACAATTTTATCCGCTTTCTTCCTAATAAGCCTGCGTGGAACGCAGAGCCTGCGCAATAGCACCGGTGAAGTTCCCGATGCCCTGAACTCTGTTTCTCTCAGTGCCAGGACTGGCAGGGTTGTGTGGCTGTGTTTGGATGGCAGACGCCCACTGTGGTGCTGTCTCCTCGCGGGTTCTGGAAGGGAGCCAGTTCTTGGTTTTAGATGAAAGGGTTAAATGCCTACGGAGAGTACTAGAGCTAACGAAATAGGGCAGCAACAAAAAAAGCGCTGGAAACTGATGCTATAGCTTAACTCCTTGTTGGTAGATTTACCGTGATTTTTCTTAGGGATCCTGATTTTCCCTTAGTGATCACTGCCAACTCCATTTCTCTTCAAGACTTTTTGTAGGAAATAAGATGAAGGAGTAAGTGACATCTTTTCAACTAGACAAATAGAAGCACATAAGACAAAATTCTTTGTGTTCGGGGCATGAGTAGATCCTTGCTGTTTTTCATTGATATTTGGATAATTTAAGGCCTTCATCATCCTAGTAACCTATGCTTTCTTCATGTCAGGTCTCAGAAATTAAACCTTTCTCCCAGTGCACTCTAATTGTATTTCTGTTACCTAAAGCCCATGGATCCGACATAGCCCACTATTTAATGCAGGCAAATTTATTTTACATACTTACAATGTGATGTTTATCACGTGCCAGGTGTGTTCCAGGCACTGGGCCATTGCCCACTGCCTTAAGAATTAAGATGTTGAAACTATACACAAATTAGATAATGTAAACATACACAAATAATTAAGATTTTTAAATATCTGATTGCCATTCTACTCCACAAACACTGACTGCAGTTTGCAATATTATGCTTGGTGTAAAAAACTTCAAGAATTCCCTCCCCATGTAAAATGACACAGCCAGGAAACAGCTACTGTGCAGAACAGTAAACTGCTTTGACAGAAGCCAAGATACATAAATTGATGAATAACTTTCTGTCAAGGGGCAATTGGAAAAGCATCTGTCAGAGGCATAGAAGAGTTGAGCAAAGATGTCTCCCTTACTCTTCACTCTTCTGCTGGAAGTTCAAGGCCAGAGCTGGTTCAACTCTCTGTCACCATATCCAAATCTATCTTTCCAGGTTTTAAAATTTTCAAATGTAACTTGATATTCTTATACCACACAGAATTGTTTTTATTTTGTTTACCTATCAATAAAATGTTTTAAACCCATACTATCAAAATATCTGTTGTTGGTTAGTCATTCAGTCATGTCCAACTCTTTGAGACCCCATGAACTGTAGCCTGCCCAGCTCCTCTGTCCATGGAGTTCTCCAGGCAAGAATACTGGAGTGGGTTGCCATTTCCTTCTCCAGGGAACCTTCCTGACCTAGGAATCGAACCCAGGTCTCCTGCATTGCAGACAGATACTTTACTATCTGAGCCACCAAATCTGTATTTATTTTTAATTATGGACTTACATGGGCTTCCCAAGTGGTGCTAGTGGTAAAAAATCCACCTGCCAATGCAGGAGACATAAGAGGCCTGAGTTCAGTCTGTGGGTTGGAAAGATTCCCTTGGAGGAGGGCATGGCAAACCACTCCATTATTCTTGACTGGCGAATCCCATGGACAGAGGAGTCTGACGTGCTTACAGTCCATAGGGTCACAACAAGTCAGACAGGACTGAAGAGACTTAGCACACATGCACACAGGCTTATATAACCATTGTCATACATTAAATATTAATTTTTTTCTCATTTTAAGACAAAAGTAAATATAAAGTTTGTTATTTTATTCCTTTCTCCCAAAGGCTGTCTTTACACATGCTCTTGACAGACATGCCTTAGTTATTATCTGTGTATCTTGGTTTCCATTAGGGCATTTTTCATGCTGCATTGTAGCTTCCTGATTGCCACATCTTGTTCAGTCTGTGGGGTGCTTGTACCTCCACTTTGAAGACCCCTACTTTAGACTGTAAAGTCTATTGGAAGGGAGTTTACTATGTGTTGAATTGTGATCATTATTTATTCTCAGATATTACTACAGTCCTGATATATAATAAAAGCTTAGTAAATATGTTTTTAATAAGTATGTGAGCTCTTATCCTTGCCTCACCATCATCACACTGGTACTTCCATTTCCTGCTCCTGAACTCCAAAACTCTGTCAGATAGATTCCAAGACTGTTGACTCCTCTCAAACTTAAGCTAGTAAGGTCATGTTCTCATTCTCTCCCTATCCAGAGACGTAGGTCTCCCAATACATACATAATTCAGGGAGGAACTTCTGCCCTCACCTAACTCATCTTATGCCGTGCAGTGTAAACTGGCTATCGTGACCGCAGTATGAGTTATTCCATCTGGTCGCACCAGCACATTCATGGATAAAGTTGCAAGAAATAGCTCTCCAACTTAACGATGGCTCTTATTTTTTTTTTTTTTCCCCAAAATCAAAAGAATGGCTAGGACTCCGTGCCAGGGTTCAAGAAAAGTGTGTTAGTGAGTGTCAGAATCAACTTCCTGGCCAAGTTGGGTCCTACACCCTGTGGTGAAGTCATTTCAAACCTGACAACCAAACTGTCAAAAATGAACCGAAGTAGGTGCCATACAAAGCCCTGTAACTCTTGCTTGGTCCCATAAAGCATCCATGGAGTCCTCCCAAAGGGGACTGTTGAATTACCTTCATGTAATAGTTGACTATTTTATTCCTTCTCCTCTTCCTCCTGCTTTTCTCTATTTTTAAAATTCTGGCAACATTTTTCCTTCAGTGATCCCAGACCTCCTCCAACCACACACTTCCATTTGTATCAGAAGGTTGCTTCAGTATTGAGAAATACTGGACATTTTTTTTCCTATTGTTACAACATCTGAAGTTGAATTAAATATGGTTGAAAGTTTCACCAGCATACCATTCTAAGGAGTGTTGTTTGATTTAAAGATGAAATACTATATATGCTGAGAAGGTATTTGCACAACTCAGTGAAACCTGTCCTTTGTAATAAAATGTAAGCCCTTGTTCACCTCTGGACATTTGAATTCTGATTAAAATATAGGCCAGGTATAAGCTAGTTAACTGGTAGCTCAGATGATAAAGAATCTGCCTGTAATGCAGGAGACCTGGCTTCGATTCCTGGGTTGGGAAGATCTCCTGAAGGAGGACATGGTGAACCACTCCGGTATTCTTGCCTGGAGAATTTCATAAACAGGGGAACCTGGCAGGTACAGCCCATGGCGTCCCAAAGAGTCAGACATGACTGAGTGACTAATACTTTCATTTTCATAAGCTAGTTTATAGCTAAGGTTGATGCTATTCAATCTCTGCCTTTTGTTTTTCTTCCCTGTGATCCTACTTTTTTCTTCTTTTCTAATTTGTGTTTTCTGTTATCTTGTTGCTGGGGTTCCCATTGGCCTGCTTTGTCTTTGCAGGAGAGAGAGATTAAAAGGAAGTTTCCTTTCCTTCTCAGACCTTGGAATTAGTTCCATGCTTCCATTGTTACTTTGCTGCCACTCCTCTTTATTGCTGGTCAACATGTATCGGATTTATCTCTATTCCTGTCATCTTGATGGATGTGAGCTACTGGAAGGCACTGCCCATGCCTGGCTACCATGTTGCTACCCAACAACTAGCAAAACCTCTGGCAAATAGCAGATGCTCATAAATATCTGCCAAATGTAAACAATTTGAACTATTTCTGGATTCTCTGGTCTTGTCTTCTCCACTTCATTTTAGAGTATTTAGTATTCTATCTAGGAGCAACTGGATAATGAAAGAAAGGATCTGTGTCCTCATCTCTCTCTTTACTTCCCAGGTGNCTGGCAAATAGCAGATGCTCATAAATATCTGCCAAATGTAAACAATTTGAACTATTTCTGGATTCTCTGGTCTTGTCTTCTCCACTTCATTTTAGAGTATTTAGTATTCTATCTAGGAGCAACTGGATAATGAAAGAAAGGATCTGTGTCCTCATCTCTCTCTTTACTTCCCAGGTGATGTTATCACTCCCCCTTTAATGGCTTTAGATTCCATCTATAATCTGCTAACTCTCAAATGTATATTCTCCAGCCTGGACCTTTCCCCTGTATTCCAGACTTACATTCTCAACTGCCTATTCGTGACTCCTTCTCTTGGTGTCTGTCTAAAAGGTATCTCAAACTGAGAATAATAAAAAAAAAATGAGCTCTTGATTTTTCTCCAGACTTGCTCCCCCTGGAGTGTTTTCAAAACAAACACCTTAGAGTTATGTTTAACTCCTCTCTCTCTTTCACATCTTATCTCCATGCATCAGCAAAATCCTGCCCAGAATAATCTAACCCAGAAATCTCCGAGGCTTGCACCCTGGCTTCACTTTGATCTCTTTAAACATCCTCCTTTAAATGTTCTCCTTGATCACTCTCTAAATTTGTAACATTCTCCCTCTTTGTCTCCCCCATTCTGGAAGCTTTTACTCTGCTTTTTTTTTTTTTCCTTCTCCATAGCACTTATTGTCAGCATAGGTTCACTTTTAATATTTATTTATCCTCATCCCCCCCATTAACTTACTGAGAGCACAGACTGTTCTCTTCACCAATGCTTGAAACCTCAGCACTTGGAATACTGCTTGGCACCTGGTAGGACTTCAGGCAATACTTACACTTATTCAGTGGATAAATTGAGGAACAAACGAATAGAAAACTGAAACGCAGATCAGTAAGATATGTTTGTACTAGGTACTACTTGGCCAAAAATGAAGTCTAAGAGAAAAAAAAATAACAAGTACAATAATTTTAAAAATTACTATTGATGGGCATTATTTTTCTGTTCCCCATTATGATTTTTTTTTTCCTGCCACCTTTCTGAAATGTTAAAATCTGAAAAGTTAGGGATTTCCCTGGTGGTCCAGTGGTTAAGAATCTGCTTGCCAATGCAGGGGACATGGGTTCAATCCCTGGTCCTGGAAGATCCCACATGCCATGGAGCAACTAAGCCTGTGTGTGCACCCCAACTATTGAGCTTGTGCTCCAGAGCCCACGAGCTGCAGCTGCTGAGGCCCACATGCCCACAGCCAGTGCTACACAATAAGAGAAGCCACCATAATGAGAAGCCCAAGCAGCACAGCGAGAGAGTAGCCCCTGGGGCTCTCCACAACTAGAGAAAAGCATGCACCCACCAACGAAAACCCACTGCAGCCAGAAATAATAAATAAATAACATTTTAAAAAAATCTGAAAAGTTAACACAGTCTAAGAGAATACCTAACCTTTTAAAAGAAGATAAAAGACTGTAACTCTGGTTATGATGAAAAAGGCATACCATTGTCTTAAATTGGTATGAATTTGGGATGTCTTAACTGTGGTGTTGGAGATCTTGAGCATCCCTGGACCGCAAGGAGATCAAACCAGTCAATCTTAAAGGTAATCAGGCCTGAATATTCATTGGAAGGACTGATGCTGAAGCTGAAGTTCTAATGCTTTGTCCACCTCATCCCAAGAACTGACTCATTGGAAAAGAGCCTGATGCTAGTAAAGATTGAAGCCAGGATAAGAAGGGGACGGCAGAGGTTGAGATGGTTGGATGACATCACTGACTCAGTGGACATGAGTTTGAGCAAGCTCCGGGAGCTGGTGATGGACAGGGAAGTCTGGCATGCTGCAGTCTATGGGGTCACAGAATCAGACATGACTGAGTGACTGAATTGACTGATTGATTCTTCTATAAATATATAAGTTATCTTGAATATCAAGTACTTTCTCTTGAAATAGAGACTGTTATGATAATCATTTAGATGATGAGTCAAATTTGATACCAGTTCTTTTTCTTTTTACTACTCATAAATTTCTAAAACCTTTTCTATTTACACTCTCCTTTTATCCTTTCAGCACCATAATGAGATGAGAAACTTGGGTCACAGAAGAGTTAAGTGACATACCCAAGATCGCAAAGCCAGTTAGTGCAGAATTAAGATTGAATTCAGGTCTCAGTCCTCAACCTCTTTACAAGCTGAGATATGCTAAAGACACGATCTTGTATCAGGAAAGCTTCTCAATGTGTCTTTTACTTTTCTGGTTATCGAAAGAGAAATTTCTTAATTGATATATTTCATTCTACAACATATGAAAGAGCTAAAGAATTCTAGGAAGTGGACAAAAGCAGATGATAACCACACTTCTAGCTAAAAACTATGTACAACTGGTAAAGAGCAGTGATGTGGTTCTGTTGTTAAGAGTGTGCTTGTGTAGACTATGTCCTACTTGAGCTGTGAGTACTAGATGGCTTGGGTGCTGATGATATAGTACAGTATATGCTTTGGTCTAATTCTGACATTTATAAAACAAGTTTCCCAAACATTAGTCATAATTGGTTTAGTTGTTCTAGCTTATACAATGTATTAGTTTTATGTATAACATGTCATAAAATTTATTCCTTTGTGTACCTGCAGAGCTAGACGTGTTCTTACATGTCAAAACTGGCAATGCCATTTCATTTCACAATCTCAAATTTCCTTGAGAGTGAGTGTGGCATCTTAAATCTCAAATTAAATCCATAAGTATATGTTGCTGTGCAGTTATGTCTGTAAACTATTGCTTGGCGTCTGGTGTTGAAGAATATATATATTTTAAATTTCGTATATTCCTTAATGTCAGATTTACTCAGTCAACTCTCTTTCAGGTTTAATGGTTTTGTAGTATTGTCTTCTGATCTGAATGTTTAAATGATGCGTTGACTTGCATCAGATGTATTTCAACAGGATGAATACATTCTATTGTCAGATTGATACCCTATAGACATAAAGTTATTTAAAGTCTAGAAAATTAGAAGCACAATAATATCTTGTTATTTGTGTATTTTGCTGATCCGTAAGATGAATTTCTACATAGTCTTAATCTGTATCTAATCTTCTCGTTTTTCTCTGCACCTTCCTGCACCCTTTTTACTTTCTGATGTGACCTAGGACAAAATGTTTCTTTTCTGTTCTCCCTGTAATCAGAGCATTCTGTACAGGCCTTTGTTTTATCACTTATAATGTTAATGTTGTAATAATTTGCTTACACTTCTCTTAACTTAAGGCCAGAAGATGTGTCATTTATCTTTGTTCCTCTAGCGTTATGCTATGCCAGGTACATAGTAGATATTCAATGAATGTTTACTGAACAAGATTTCCAAAGACTGTTTACTTTCTTCATGATAAAGACATCAAATAAAACACAGTAGGCTGTTTCAGGATATTCATGAGAGACTTTGGGAGGCCCAAGTTTATTTCAGCAGTTTAATGTTCTTTCATAATGTAGTAGGCAGCTTCTGAAAGTGCCTCCAGTAATCTCTGGCACCTGATAGTCATGTCTATGGACTAGATCTAGTAACTTGCTCCCAACAGAAAGAACATGGCAAAAATGATGGAATGACATTTCCAAGATTAGATAGGAAAAAAGTGACTTCTGGGATTTCCACAGTTGTCTGGTGGCTAAAACTCCAAGCTCCCAGTGCAGGGGCCCCAGGATTGATCCCCGGCCAGGGAACTAAATCCCACATGCCACAACTAAGAGCTTGCATGCCAAAACCAAATGATTCCCTATGCTGCAAGGAAGATTGAAGCTCCTGTGAGCCGCAACTTTGATCCAGCACAGCCAAATAAATAAATATAGCTTCTTGACTTGCAGGCTTTTGTTAAAACAAGTACCATGTTGAAAATGTTCACATAACAAGAAGCTAAGGGTCACCTTTAGCCAATAGACAACTAGGAACTCAAATCCTCAATGTGACAGTCTTTAAGGAACAGAATCCTGACACCAACCACTTGGGTTAGCTTGAAAGTGGAGCCTTGAGATGATTGCAGGCCCTGAGGGCATCTTTTATCTTGACTTGTAGGCATCTTGGGTATAGTCTGTGAAAAGCCCTGGAGCAGAGAACCCACCTAAGTAAGCAACACACTGATTTCTCATATATAGAAGCTTTGAGTTAAAAATGTGAGAACTCCCTGNGGGGTCGCACAGAGTTGGACACGACTGAAGTGACTTAGCAACAGCAGCAGCAGCATAAATTGGTGTTTTAAATCCCTTATATAGTATAATCCTTCTGGGCTTTTGTTTACCTTTGACCAATTATCTTATTTCTTTTTCACACATGACCAGTCCTAGGACACTTGCTAACATGAGTGTGAATCTTTTTGCTAAGATGGATCCCACTACAGAAGCCTGTGAAGGTATGTCCACCATTATTATGGGTGGTGTCCTCTCCCATTTTGATCCCCAAGGAGCTTTCCTGGGGATGTGTGCCTAAGGAAGTTTTCCTTGACTTCAGGAGTGGTAATCTTATCTTTTTACTTCAGCAGAGCTCAGCTTCTGCCACTCTCTTTGTTCTTGGAGTATCTGGGTGAGGACAAAGTTTGTTTTACTCCACTTGACTAAACACCAGCTGTCTGACCCAGGGTCCCATTTGTTTCCTACTTCAGTCCTGACTGCAGTGGTCCCATGCCCCTTGGACCTAGAGAGCCTTGAGGAACATCCAGACTAGCACAAAGGATGCTCCCCATCCTGAGACGGGCCATTGGGTGGAATTGCGTGGGGCAGGAGAAAAAGGGAAGATGAATGAACAAGAAAATGTGTCTTTGGGCAGCTCAGCCCAAGTGTGATGCTAGGGAAGGGATAGAAGAGAAGCCTGAAGTTCTTAGGCATCTTTCACAGTCATCTGTTGCAACCCAGGAATTAGCCTGCATCGTAGACTTTGCTAATGCTTGTCCAGGCTGCTGAAAGTGGGGGTAAAACAAAAGGCCGCTTCTATTCAGGTAAAGTTACATTTATTTTTGTATCTTCAAAAACTGATGTTGACAATATCTCTCCAAGTATGTTTCATAAATGGGCTTTTGTTTTTCTTCCGAACTATCTACCGTAATGTCTTATTCACCATTAGGTGAAGAATTAAAAGGGAACCTAGTGGCTTTTCTGTTGGTGGCAAAGGTCACTCTCTCCTTCCTCCTCCTCTCTCCTCCCTCTCACCCAAAACCTTAAAAGCAGTTTGATCACAAATGCCACTAGATATTTTCACCTAATGCCCCTAACCAGTCTGTAGTGATAGATATTACCACTTACTTTAGACATTAAACAGGCTCAGATATTAATCTGGCTAAAGTCAATTTGTATGTCACAAAGTCTGGCCCTTTTCCACTCTTCTTCACTCCCAGATGATGCAATCCATAATAAATGGAGGGTAGAAAGGAATCTAATGCTTTTGGCATCCTTAGCTAAGGTTGGCACATCTAACCCAGTGCCAGCGCTTCTTAGAGTTGGGTTTTCACTGCTTGCAAAGTCTGTGAAGTACAGTTTCTGTGTCAGAACTTTGAAAGATAGTAGAGTTCCTTGAAGCTCTGAAATACTAGGTCACATGTGAGCTGATGCCTTTTAGGATCCTAGCCTGACTTGAAACAAAATCCCTTTTCGTCATTATGTATTGCCAGCCTGGATACGGGAGGACTGCCCAGATCTTGCTCAGGAACTTCAATCTTTGTGGCAATCAGAGTATAGAAAAGTTGGATCAAAGAGTTAATTAGGTTACAGAATGCTTTTTGGAGAAAGTAGCAAACTATGATTCGATTCTGACCTCAATCCAATGTAATAGATTGTCGGGGGA